>JXTB01000354.1:280679-331655 GCA_002914805.1 Parasponia andersonii
TTTTTTTTTTTTTTTTTTACGAGGGGAATGGCTCTAAATTTTTCAAAGAATGGACCAAACAAAACTCATGGGCTTAAAAAAATCTAAAGTAAAAGAGGTTTCAATTTTAATCATATGGACAAGATGGTCTTTGCCATGTAGCATTAGCAATGAAAAATTTGAACAACATCCTCAATCAAATCCACGTTCATATCCAAGTCAAACAAACCAATATGCACACAAAGAAAAATAGAACTCAAATTTGTGATCTAAGTGATTCCCAAGAAACAATCAGATAAAATAGAGAGACGAAATACATAAAAATAAATAAATAAATAAAAATATGAGCTCCTGAATGAGAATTCCTTTGTTTATTTTCCCCCTGAAGTAATTACTCCAACTATGCTAGGATCAACTTCACAAAATAGCAACATGACCTAGACAAGATAATATATAATGACGTTGAACATATAGGTGTGTCTTCTTTTAGGTTTTGTTAGGCAGCAAATAGACAAATTAGGCTTCAATTAAGTTCATAATCTCACTAACATTATTACTATTGATTCTGCTGACATAATTGTGATAATACTATAAAGAGCAATTGTTGCTTTCGAATCAGCTAATATCCAGACAATATTACTGCTACTATTGGATCTTACCGAAAGGAAGACTATTGCTACTATTTTGGGGTTTTAACTATAGTTTATAGAGACCCCACATTACATATAACTATATAAGTATCATTTGTGGACATAGTTGATTGATTTTTAAGTCTTTTTACATTGTTGACCTCTTTCTACGTCGACTCACCCATATGGTCCAGTGACCATAACAGGTGGTTGGTTCAGATTAAGACATGTAAGGTAAAGGAATAAAAAAGAAGAAGCTTGGTATTAAAAACGTACATAATATTAATTAGAGGTTTTGGTTCTTTCTAGAATTATGTAGACGGCTACTCCATACCGACGCATTTACGATATTTTTATTTCTGCTTTCTTTTAGGACGAGCTCTCTCATCTTCAATTAAGATGAAGAGCCCTACAACAAAATAAACATATATAAATATGTATGGGTCATTTCGAATTAAACAACATACAAATTTAATGAAATCTTATAAAAATCTTGGACTGTTGTCATATACATTTCCCAGAATGGTTTGCTTCACACGTGCTGTGAGCCAGTGACAAACTTGAAACAGCTTTGATACTAATGTTACACTTAATTATTCGACCTAAAAACTAACATATCAAGATGAATATAGTTTAATTGCTTAAACAACAAAATCATCAACTTTCATTAAAAAGTAAAATAAAAAAAAAGAATCTAAATTATATAAAAGGGAAAGTCGAAGGAAAGAGGGGTTGATCCAAATTGATGGGGATGTGACTTGCATTTGTTACATAAACTCGAATACATTTTTGACATTTTCTCCAACAGTTAGTAGGCACCTGCCACCACCACAATGATGCCGATGACTTGAGGATGCTATGTGGCCCCTCCACCATGTCATTCTGCCAACGCCCTATTCAGAGGACGACACGTGGTCATGTGCTAGATTGCGATAAGAGGGTATTTTTCATAATTTTAGGACTCTTTTTTTGCTTTCCCATTTGTGATTGTTCGTAGAGACATTACATCAAATGGGTATAAGGCATAAATGCATATAAAAAAACAAAACATATATAGATGCAGCAAAAAACATATATATATATATATATCTAATATGTTAGTTTTTGTATGTAATATCTTTGTATACGTGCCTCCACTCGGGCTCACACATATAGAAATGATATAGAAAACAAATGACACGTGTATATATGTTCAAGTAAGATATGAACAAAGGGTTGATGGAACCATATAACACCATGACAAAATGGTTCTCATAATTATTTGTCATGCCCTCTGTTTGTAATATGGAGCCTTAAATGCATAATGACAAACATGGACATTTCAAGTTGAATTATAATAATTGACACTTTAGAAATTTTGTTATATAAGAAAACATATGGAAAAGAAAAAGGGCTGGTAGGGAATAATCACCAGAGAGACACAAGGTTGGAATGATTATCGTGTCTTAAAAGCTCAGCGAGATGAAAACTACAGAAGGGCAAAGGGGATGAAAAGAAAATCTAGGAAGGTATAAGGAAGTCATTTCAATAAATTAGTGAGATTAAATGAAATAATAAATTAGTTTATAAATTTAAAGTACTTTTAATTAGTGAATATCATAATTAACTGATAGTGAAAGATGTAATGTAGTAAACTTCAAAAACAAATATTAATGAGTTTGACAAAAAAATATATTTAATAAGTGAATTGCTCTTTCTTTTATTTGGAACAACTTACCATCATATACCGTTTGTATTAGTTTTCTAAAACAAATATTAATGAGTTTGACAAAAATATATATTTAATTAGTGAATTGCTCTTTCTTTTATTTGAAACAACTTACCATCGTATACCGTTTGTACTAGTTTTCTGTACCTTATTTTTCTTGTTTAGTATCTTAAAATCTTTGTCCAAATAGGTCTATTTGCCAAGTAGCACTAAAATGCTATAAATGAGAAATTTAGGTTAATAGTCAATATTTTAAATTTGATTTAGTAGATATCTATTTTTTAAATTTTATAGTTAAATATCCAGATATATATATTTTTACATTTAGTAGCTATATTTATCTATTAATTTTAATTATTGTATTAAAATGTACTAAATATATATTTTTTGTATTTGGTAAGTACAATTTTATACTTGGTATATAAATATATATACATGGCATTTTGTTATAATATTTGACAAAAAAATATTTACTTAAATTAAGTCCAAAATTTAATCATATTTCTATAACTATGAGCCAATAATTACTATAAACGAAACTAATTCCATAACTGTATTACTTTAAATAATTACCTAATTTACCGTTTGTTACCAAACAAGACTTGCTCCATTAAATCATTACTAATGTTTCTACGTCTTATATGCTAGTAATTTTGTTTAAAAAGGTTTGTATTATTTGTTAATTGAACCACACTTGCTCCATTTAATATGATATTTCTTTTTTCTTTTTTCTTTTTTGAGTGTGAACTAAATCATTATTCTTCTATTCTAGTATTCTTTTTTTTTTTTTCGAAAACTCTAACTACTATTCTTTTATCAGAAATATACTATGAATACACGTAGTTTGTACACGTGGCAAAAGTAACAAAACAAACGTCAAAATTTTATAAAAACAAAAACAAAAATAAAAATAAAAAGGAGTAACCAAAAAAGTGAAGTATGATATAAAGTAACCGTAGTTAAGGGGAGTGGTCGAGCCGCAAAAGGAGGAGAGCTAACCATGGTTAGTAAACATGGACCGGTGGGGTTAATTATTGGTTGCCTTCGCCGATAATTGTTGTCCTAGAGCCTGGGGATTAGTTGGATTCGTTCACTATTTAAAGATTAACAGACACGGACAAAGAGATTGAAGCAGAGCAGCCATATCAAACCCGAAGATACATATATATGTGTATATATATAAGTCTATATACGTGACCTTCTAAATTCCATGAATCAAATCTTGTGAAGCTCATCTTGCTGATACTCTTGTCTGTACCCAAAACCTTAAAACTCGATAGCTTTTCTGTAAGTTCCTCTCTCTCTTTCTCAACCTCTAACATAGAAGAGTGTTATTCATTTCGTCACTAGTAGTGATTTTTATTGGTGGGTTTTGGGGAATTGAAGCTTAGAGTGGTAGACCTCATCTGGGTTCTAGATGCATTTTGTTGTAGCTATATTTTGGGTTGAGAAAATTGGGTTCTTTAAGAGAATTACAAGTTTGTTGGAGTATTTTTAATTTCAGGGTTGCTAATTGTTTTCTTTTGTGTGGGTATTTGATCTTCTGATTTGGCTTATTAGGAAACTTGTCAAAGGTTTTTTTTTTTTTTTTCCCTTTTTTCAAAGCCAGATCTTGGTGATTATAGATGAGCTTCATTGAAACTCTCTTCTCTCTCTTTTTTCTCTTTTTCCCATTAATTTTAGGCATTGATCACAGTTGGATTTTGGAATCATGTAGAGTAATGAAATGTAACTGATGGGTTTTGTTTATTATCATCATTATTGCGTTTTGAATCCTTTTTTTATTATTTTTTTTTTCAACTTTTGTTGTTTCTATTTGCTTTTTCCTCATGCTAGTTT
Source organism: Parasponia andersonii (assembly GCA_002914805.1). Classification (NCBI taxonomy): domain Eukaryota; kingdom Viridiplantae; phylum Streptophyta; class Magnoliopsida; order Rosales; family Cannabaceae; genus Trema; species Trema andersonii. The sequence continues at coordinate 284,835 of JXTB01000354.1, forward strand.
TGATTAATGAGATGGGGTTTGTAGGAATTTTAGGTCTGGCCTATTGGAGTTGTACCCTATTTAGGCTATAGCCCCTTTGCCAAATTCCTCCATGGGAGACATGTTCCTAAAGATGAAAAGTGAGAGGGTAGGGATTGGTGGGAAAAGAATCCTTTTCTGTTGCTTTATCTTAATTTTTTCACCCCCTTGTTAGTGATCACATGAAAGTTCAAGCTCTAAACTTAATCTGCTTGCTTTTCCTTGTCTTTTTCTTTTTTCCTCTTTATGTCTGAAAATTTGATTACTTGGTCTTGATTGTTCTTCATTTGGTTTTGCTAATCTCCTCTCTTTTGATGTGTTTCAGGTCAGAAGATATCAAGAAGACATTGATAGCATTTCATAGTTTTGGCCTCAACTGTGATTGATCAAATCAACATAAGCAATTTTCTTCATCTTCTCACTTCATTCTTTCCAGAACATCATCTAAACACTGGGTTGTTTTTTAAGCAAAACTTGGGGCTTCCTAGTTTTTCAAATTGCATTTGTATTTACAAATCTGTCTCTCATACAACTTCTATTTTGATCAAACATGGGCCTCTCAAGTCTTCCAGCTCCTTCTGAAGGAGTTCTATGTGTACTTTTAGTAAACACAGCACTTTCCCTTTCCATTTTCAAAGGCCTAGTCCGAGCCATCCTTCATGTAGTTGGTCTTCGTCTCTCTTTTTCATCATCGCCGTCATCATTGTCATCTCCGCCCTCGTCAGCCGATTACACCGAAAACCATTCAGAATCATTTGAATTTAGCCGCAGTCCTTCTTACACTTACATTGACGAGTTCCGAAGCCGAATCCCAGCAATTCGGTTCGATTCTATGTGTAGCTGCAAGGAGGCTGAACATGACTGCTCAGTTTGCCTGAGTCAGTTTGAACCCGAATCCGAGATAAACCACTTGTCTTGTGGCCATCTTTTTCACAAAGTATGCTTAGAGAAGTGGCTGGACTATTGGAACATTACATGCCCCCTTTGCAGGACTCCTTTAATGCCAGACGAAGAGACGACCTGCTTTTGGTGAGAGCATTCCAAAAAGCAAGCGAAGTAAATCTCATGTACAGCTAATGTGTAGAGGTATTTAGAAGAATGCATCGGCTGGCCATAGTGTTGTCATACCTTATGTATATATCATGTGCTAGTTTATAAGCTTTGACATGTTGATGGCTCTTGAGAGACAAACAAAATTTTATTGTACATATTTTTGTGGTTTCTGAATTCTGATGCTTTATATGCTTCCACTTGCAGCTTTGAGTTCATTTTATCCTTAAGAGTTTTAGTTTGCAGCCATGATTGAGTCGAGTGTATCTATCTAAACCATCAATCTTAGCGCCTAAAGTAGAAAAATGCTAAAACGTTACATCGATGGGTTAGGAGAGGCATATATATTGAACATATTTGTATAGAGTCCCTCTGCCTGTTAATCATTTTCTAGCTGGTTGTTTTTAAATGGAGGCATAGCTGAGTTGCATTATGTAAATTTGTTATATTTTATGGTTTACAGCCTATGTTTGGTAGGAAGGAAAAGGGAGAGTAAAACTATGTTTGGTAGGAAGGAGAGTAAAGAAAAGTTTTGATAGAAAAGTGGTGAAAAGTGAATATTTTGGTTGTTTGGTTGAAGGAAACGAAAGAGAAAAGAAAAGGGGAGGAAAATATTTGCAAGAAAAGAGAGAAAAGTGGAAGAAATTTTTTTTACTCGTGTTGTAAAAAAGTGGAAGAAAAGTTTTTTACTTGGGAATTTATGAAATTAATTTTATATATTATTTTTAAAATTTTAATGAAAAAGATAAAACAATTATTTAAAAATATATTAGTTTTTTGTTTTTATATCATAGAGTATCTTATGTCTTCCAAAGCACTTCTGATTAAATATCGTCTTTTATTTTGATATTAATGACATCCATTCATTTTTGGACTAATTTTAATAAGATCTGATATACCTTAGCTGAAGTATAAATCTTGGATTTGAAGCTTCCCTTAAGCAAGTATTCCAAGACAGCATTACAAAGACAACTACAGAAATTTAGACAATGATTGATGAGTGGAAGGTACACGGGCAATGTACTCATATTTTAAATGAAACAACATTCTTGAATATTTCCCCTAAAAAAAACATTATTGAATATTTTAGCGTTAGTATTATTGTTAACTTGTTTAAATAGGAGCAATGAGATATTATTTATTATCCATTTGGATGTTTAGAGTATACATTTTCTGGTCACGGTGGCCTACTCTCGTTTGATTTTATCGGGAAAGGAAAGGAATGCAATGCAATGCTTTTCTCTAGTTGTAACTGAAGCAACATAGGCAATGAACAGGAAAGTTGTATGAGTGTGTGTTTGCTACCCAATGAATTTGGTGAAGTGACCTATGGGGGGTTCATTCAGATAGAGACAGTAATGTTTGGAAATTGTATGCACCATTTATTGTTGACCTCCTTGCAAGTAAGTTAATAGCCTAGTAAAGTCTTTTGTGGGGTTCAATGCAACAGCTTGCTAATCCACTTAGTCCTCTTGAGACTTTGTCAAGTTTCTAAAGGTTATTTATTTAACTTAGCCATGCAAATGGCAATTGAAGATAAATGGCCCCCAGCAAATTGCTACTTTATCCCCTTAAATTTGTGATAACTTTGAGGAACAGGGAGTGAGACTCTAGACAGAATTCTAGTCTCCGTGGATATGGATAGACAGACTGCTCAGTGGCTGAATATTGAGTTTGCATATTATTGGGCATTATATATACGAATATATATATTATGAGAAAATACAAGTATATCTTTAGACGAAATCCTAGATTAACCACTGTGTATCTGGGGTGAGGTCTGTGTAACTTTGATAAGGCTTCACAAGACAAAATATCGTGGGTGATGTCTTATACAGCATTGAGAGCACATTTTAATTTTGACTCGCAATGATGGATCTTAAAATCTAGGACCTTGTTTTTGGCATAGAGAAAAGGATCAACTTTTTAAACTACAAAAGACTTATCTTGATTTTTTTACATAGGAGATTTTATTTTTTTTTACCATAGGAGAGCATGTTGCTTTTTTCTGGCTTGTGATCGTAGAATTTTAGGGCTAATCTTAGTTTTAGACTATGAAAAATAATTTAAATTGCACTACGATTCTTTGACTTGGGGGAGTGAGGATTTGAATTTAACACCCTCCACATTTGGAAGAAATGTGATTATCATTAGGCTATATTTGCAATCACAAATTTCACTTTGATTCTTTACTTTCAAAATGTCTCAAATTTGGTATTTGAATAATGATTTCTCTCAATTTGGTTATATTCAAAAGATATATTTTGTAACTTTGAATTATGTCTTTGTCTCTTTTTTTTTTTTTTGGGGCCCTCAATTTTAGTTTTTTTATCTCAAATTGAACGATCTTCTCGATAAACCAAGAATCAAAACTAAGGACCAAACATTAAAAAAAAAAAAAACAATAAAAATAAATAAATGAATAAATTTAAGATGACATAATATGACATTTGAAGATTCGTAGAAAAAATTGAAATAGAAAATTATTTACTCAAATCTAGGACATCTTTGAAAGTCAATTATTAAATGAGGTTTGAGTAATGTTTTAAAAATTTCAGGACATGTTGTTTGTTCTTAAAACGACGTCAAAATCAAAATAAACTACTAACACATGAAAGACATGCCTGGACCTAAACCGTGAACTTCTAAAACAAAACATCTTTTTTTGACTGGTATGATAGCAAACTTCTAGTCTTCTAGAAAACAAATGAGGTTTTGCTTGTAAAAAAAAACGACAAAGATTCTTTAATGAACAAACACAATGGAGTCGACATGTCGTTTTATAAAACCACTTCAAAATTAGAACGACATGTCCTTTATTAACAGAAGCGACTGAAGGGCAAAGAGCACAGCAAGCCAGCATATATCACTTTTGCACTGAAACGACCAAGAACATGTAGTTTCTACGCTAAAACGACAAACGACAGCAAATTTTTAAAGGCCAAAAAGTATGTGTCGTCTAGGCGTGAGCAGGGACCGTAAAACTACTTCCAATATTTATAATATTTTCGCTTTGAAAGGAATATCCCATCAAACAGAGATGTTCAGATGTTCTTCGTTCCTCCCCTTTATCCAGAGTAATGCAATGGCCTAGGGGACACCAACACCACGAGGTATCGTTTTTTACTAAGAGATAAAATGACACTTAATTTAATATATACTGTGATACCAAATAATCAAGTAAAAAAACTAAGACCAAGTGTTGGGCACTTTAAGGTGCCACATAATATCACTCTTATTCTAAAGAAAAGCGTCTATCATCCCAAGAATTTAACCCAATTTGAGCCATGCAACTTTAGTATCAGGTTTTTTTTTTTTTTTTGAGTGAGCCTCAATAGATAGTTTATAGGGTTTCTCACAAAAATTTAGGCACAAAATCTAAAAACTTGAAAACTCTAGGATGGATTATATTTTTTGAAAAATTTCAAATTTATTTAGAAATTTTATCTTTTTTATAAAATACATTTCAAAACAACTTAGAAAAATATCACTTTTTTTCAAAATTACTCGAGAATTGAGATAATTAGTCGAGTTATATAGAGTGACCTATGAGTTACTCGAGGAAACTAATCTGATTATTTTAAGTATCTCATTAATTGATTAAAAAATGATATTTTTCTAAATATTTTGAAAATAATATTTTTCTAAATAAATCTTGATCTTTTTTTTTAAAAAAAAAAAGAAAATTAAAATCTAAGAAGTTTTCAAACTTGTTGAAATTTTATCATATAATCAAATTTCCTCTAATTTATATTTAAAAAAGTAGCCATTCTCCACTAAGGGAAAGACCGATGGCTCATAAAAATCATCAACACAGGATGATTGACATTGATCTTAAAGGTAATAACATGGACATCAAAATTTTTTAACCAAAATCTTACACTACATGATATGTTATGCATTCAAGCACACCTTATTTTAAAGTGTAACCATATCACTTAAAGTTAAAGTTACGTGGATAAAAATATACAACGTCATGATATAAGTTTTTGGTGTCTAAATCTTTACTCTATCCTTAAATACTCAACTCTTTTAGTTTTAATTTTAATGTTTTCATTTTCAAAATATCATACCTACATTTTAACCTTTCCTAAATGAGTAGGACTCTATATACCATCTTTAATCCTAATTTCTTTTAACCAACTAGATTATAACTATTTAATATATCTATTATACGATTTCACAAGTAAAATATTCAAAATTAGAGTTCGGATAAATTATCTCTTTACTCTCGACTTTTGCTAAGAATTAACGTACTTGAATTTGGTACTTTTATCCCAAATATTCAAAAAATGTCTCACTTTCTCCCAAAAATTGAGTAACATTAATATATATTATTTAATTTTAACGCCCTGAATCCAACATTATAACATGCATGAATCATCATTTTGTCCCTAATTATAACCCCTAAATCGAATTTGAGATTGACAATAAAGAGGGAAATTAGAAGATACAACAGAGAGGGCCGAGGAATAGATCTATGTTTGGGGTTTCGAGGATGGTCGAAGAATGGGTCTATATTTAGAATTTCGAGGATGATTCAAGAAGAAGAGGAGTATTTAAGTAACCCACTAGTACCATTAATGCCTTGACATCACGGAAGAAGGACATCAATTAAGACAAACTTGAAATTCTAGAGCAAGTTAACAATCTTTTTGTTCTTTCTTTTTTCCTCAAGTCCTCAGTGGGGACAAGATTCAATTTCTACGAATTCAATATACTCTGGTTATTGATGTAAAAGTAAGCCAAGCTATATTACAATTACTGAAAAAGTCCTTGCATTTGTTAATATCATTTAGATTTGGACCAAAGTAAGATAATTTTTGTTAAATTTGGAACAAAATATATTAAAATCAAGAGTAACGATAAAGACACACATAATTTATACACAAAAGTCTTTCATTTTGAAAATAAAGAGTAATGATAGAGATACACATAATTTACACACAAAAATTTCTCACTTTGAAAATACATAGATTGTTAAAAAGTATACCACATCGTTGTGTATAATTTTAGTGCGTAAATTATGTGTATCCCTTAAATTACTCTAAAGTCAATTATCTATGAGTAAAGTGTTATACTTACCAATAATTGAGAGGCAAAAGGACTAATTTGTTCTTAAAGTTAAACTAGGTCGACTTATGGGATCATTGTCTTTTCTATTCCTTGCTACGTTGCTTGATAAGTAGACTATACTATGCTTTATGATATTATTAGAATGTGAGATTTAGTGGTAAATATTCACGTATTAAACAGTGAGGTGAGGTGAGATATTGAATAGAAGAGTTCTTCGAGTCGGCCTGGCTCTTCGAGTACCAGTAAGATTATTCCTCCGAAACATAAACTAAATTTTCATTTTTTTTTTCCCTCCTTCAACGAAGAGAAAAACGGACAAAAAAGAGAGAAACAAAAATTATATATATATATATATATATATATATATATACACTCGTGTGGAAAAAAGGACACGTGCGAAAGCGAAGCGCCAAATCCCAATAACGACGAGTGTAAGAAAATCCTGTATTCTATCCATCTGTGTGTGTGTGTGTGTCTATCCGGAGGAGGTCCGAAGCGAAGCTCAAATGACAAAATTTTCAGTTACGGCACTCCCAATTCACAAACCCACAAACCCAACTCTTCATCCCTCTCTTACTTCACTCTCCTTTCTCCGCTGAACTTGTTTTCGACCAGAGTTGGCTCATGCTCCATGGTTGTCCCCGAAGCTCATTGTCGTTTTCGCCACCAAAACCATCTTCTCACCCATCCAGCTCATTTCTCTTCTCCTTCATGGCTGCTCCGCTCAGTGAGGTTTCTCTCTCCGTAAGTAGATACAGACACTTAAACATGAACATGGTAACAGTTTTCTTACTGAGTTGAGCTTTAAAATGATCTGAGTTGAATTGGGTTTTTATATAAATAACCGAAGAGTGGAAGAAAAAGCAAAAGTAGGGTTCTTTTGTGCTGTCTTTTGCTATGGCCTAAATGCTTAGCGATTGTGTTTTATTGAGAAATATTCCTATTGGGATCTCTTTTTTGTAGTGTTTCATCATTCTGGTAAAGAGTTCTGTGCACTAGCTCATATGTATGGTCCTTATTGTTTATACATGTGATGAGTATTATGACTTAAACCTAAAGGAGGATAAACGAACAATAGCTTAGAAGACCAGTGAAATCCGCAATGTCTTATTGCCTGGTAAACATCAAGTATACATTTGTCTGCATTGTTCTCGTAATGATAGAGTTGGAGTTATCGTGAATTTTTGGTATTAATGGAATATGGTCTTAGCTCCGACACACAGTTACACACCTTTGATCCTATGCCTTCTTTGATAGGAGAGCTCAAACCATTTCTCGCACAAAGTTCTGATGTATATCATCTGAAGAAAGAACTGGCTTCTGGTAGAAATGATTTGTGGTTTGGATTGCTAAAATAATAGTCTCTAGTTCTACTGTGCAAGCGGTATATTATTCAGCCTGTACGTCCTTGATACAGTACAAAACTGTGAAGATAATTGATTCTCTTAGGACCAAGAAAGGGGGAAAAGAAAAAGAATCGAAATGTTTGGATTTCATATGATAGAAAAGAATCGAAATGTTTGGATTTCATATGATAGTCTTACTTACAGACCTACCTCATTGCTGTCTCTTTCTGTATGTCTGTGTTCAAAAAGCACTAATTGATTCTATTCCCATAGCAGGTATATCTGCCATAAAATTCCTGTACGGAATGTGTTCAGATTTGCTCTCTGTACCTGGAATCGTGATTTGTTTCAAAGGAGCTCTGTAATGTCCATGGAAAAGGGTACCTAAACATTGCAATTGTTTTGAACCTTTATTTTTACAAGATTCTGAACCTTTCTTTATTTCAAAAACCTAAATATTAGTTATTGCTTTGGTATTACGAAAAGATAATATTTTTGTTTGCTTAACAAGTCCATTTGTTCTGCTAACATTGTATCATTCATCTGTTTCTTGTTCTTTATTAAGTTTTACTTCATTTGTTCTGATATAGACTGCCGGCTGGGCCTCGGTCAAGTCTATGTTTCTATAATTTGTTTTCTTCCTTTTTGATAAGCTTGTTTCCTACAAGATCTCTTATCTAAAACAATCATAGATTCATAAATATGTTGCTTCTACTTTTGACTCTAGCATCTTCATCTATCTTGAAAAATGAATAGGACATTTTCTGAAGGTAGAATTAATGTATTGTTTAGAAGAAACCTTAGTGCTGTTATATTTTGTGATTATTTACTGGTCTGAGAATTAGTGTTTTCGAACTGACTCATCCTTCAATGTGATTATCATCATTAACCACCTAAACCCTTACCAATAGCAAAGTTTCTTTGAAGGTCTCTCCCTTTCTCAGTTCTAATTGATGGAGTATATTTTCATCATAGGAATTCATGGTTTGCATCATCCTTTTCACTAGCATATTCCCTGGTCTAAAAGGGCTGATGATGAATCTACTATATTTGTTTCTCAGACATGTCAACTGCTACTTTTAAAGGAATGTGCAAGGTAGTTTTGACTGTAGAAACCGATCCGGATGCTGGTCAGCTTCTTTATGTAACTGGGGATCCTAGTGCACTAGGGTGCTGGGAACCAGAGATGGCCGTACGAATGTGTCCTACAGAACATGCCAACTTATGGAAGGCTGAAATCAAGGTAATTTGTCCAGCTGTCATTAGTAGATTGTGTTTGCCTTCACAAGTTCTGATTTTCCAGGTCTACCATCTCATATAGGAATAGTTGTTAATTTTTATGTATTTATGTTGTAGAAGAGCAACCAATGCTAGATTTTCACTAATAAGGCCAAAAATCAAGTATTAAATATTTACTTATTAAATATGCTGCACAAATGAGTATCGCTTATAATTATTAGTTGCCTATTATGAATTGTAAGAGGTTTGAATGCTCGTTTTTACTTTTTTGTATTGACCTAACCAGAGATACTTTGAATACTTATTTCAATTTTTTTTCTCCATGATGTCCCCTTCCCCTATTTGCCCTTCTTCTTGTTAGATCCCTTGTGGTGTAAATTTCAAGTACAATTATTTAATAAAGAGAGATGCATCCCCTAATGACATCATTTGGAGACCTGGGCCTGAATTTTCTCTATCAGTACCCCCACATGTCAAACAAGGTAAGAATATTGTGGTGAGGGATTCATGGGTGAGATCAAGAACCAAGTTGTCTCCAGCACATTCGTTAATGTCGTGGATTGAGGACCCATATCTTCTAATACAACCTTTAATGTTGGAACAAGACAGAGGTAATATCTCCATTCTGGTTCCTTTACATATGCAATATCCTTACTTAAAATGTTTCTGAACACTCAAATGTGTTCAGTGCTTTGACAGATGAAGATGAGACAGTGGAACACCTTAAAAGTGATTTGATGGAGTTTCCATCCTCATATCATCTGAGAGTGGAGGGTGAACTATATTCTGAAAATGGTAAAGTGACTGCCTCTTATGAGGGCTCAATTTCTGAAAGATCTTTCACTGACAGATATCAGCCTGTAGAGGAACCTTGGTTACTCCAAACACCCCTCTTCCCTACTGAGTCTGAGGTTAAGTTGGGATTGGATGTTTCTGAAAACGACACTGTGAAGGACAATAAGACAAAGTTGGAAGATGCAGGAAAGTTATTGCCTCAGGAAGGGAGTAGTTTGATTAAGGGGGAGTCTGTTTCTACAATTATTTTGATCAATTCTTCGATATGTACCATGCAAAGAATTGCTGTATTAGAAGACAAGCAGTTGGTCGAGTTATTACTTGAACCAGTTAAAAGCAATGTTCAGTGTGATAGCGTGTATCTTGGGGTGGTCACAAAACTTGTTCCCCATATGGGTGGAGCATTTGTGAATATTGGGAGTGCTAGACCATCTCTTATGGACATTAAACAAAACAGGGAACCATTCATATTCCCTCCGTTTCATCAAAGAACGAAAAAAGTAGAAGTCAATGGTCCTCTGATCGAATCCATTGAAGAGCATATGGGCGCTCATGGAAACAACCACACATCACTTGATACCGAAGTAATGGATGATTTGACAGAGGTTGTCTCTCATGAAGACTCTGAACAATCTATGCATGATGACTATGAGGAGCATGAGACTGATGATGAGCTTGATGTTTCAGAAGTTCAAGCAGACAATTTGAATGGTAGTTTTGTTGATCATGGTGAAGCAGAAGCTAATTATGAGGAGGATAATATAGTAGGAACAGAACACCATGTAGGAGGAGAAATCAGTGCTAGTTCTTTCCATGCTGACATAAATGTTTCTGGCAGATCTGAAATGCCTAATCTACAAGATATTAAGGATTCTGGGCATGCAGCCACTAACAAAAACAAATGGGCTCAAGTACAGAAAGGCACCAAAGTAGTCGTACAAGTCGTCAAAGAGGGTCTGGGCACAAAAGGTCCCCAGCTGACTGCTTACCCAAAACTACGAAGCAGATTCTGGGTATGTTCCTCATATTGGCGCTATGTTGTTGGTTTTCTATCTTATAATTGTTTTAGCTATTCACTTTTCGTCTAAAATAAGGTCTGAGCTGAGTCCACTGCCTTGTAGGTTTTAATTACTCGTTGTGACAGAATTGGAGTGTCAAAAAAAATCTCTGGTTTAGAGCGTACACGCTTGAAAGTCATTGCAAAAACTTTGCAGCCTCAGGGTTTTGGTCTGACTGTGAGGACAGTTGCTGCCGGTCGTACTTTAGAGGAACTACAGAAGGACTTGGAAGGTCTGCTTTCAACTTGGAAGAACATTATGGAGCACGCAAAATCTGCTTCTCTTGCTGCAGATGAAGGTGTGGAAGGGGCTGTTCCTGTAATTCTACATAGGGCAATGGGTCAAACTCTCTCTGTTGTCCAGGATTACTTTAATGAAATGGTGAATTTATGTGATTTATTTCTTTCTCTTATTGCCTTTACGTTCATTTTTCTGGTTTGTAATTATTAGTTCAATATTCCTTTTCAGCGTTTAAAATGCTTACTTGTATTAAATGTCCACTTTTTCAACTCTCACAATAGGCTCTCTTCCTCATTGTTGTCTATGTTATTACTTACCTAAGGTTGAGAGAATGGTGGTTGACTCTGCAAGGACATATTATGAGGTATGACATAAGTATAAATGAAAGTTATGCTACTGAATTTTATATCTCAGCGAGTGAAAAAATGTAAAAATTTTAATTTCTAAACCTTTTCATGCATTTATACATTTGCATTGAAAATTACACTTCTGCCACTTTTTTCAGGTAACCAATTACCTTCAGGACATCGCCCCTGATCTTTGCGATCGAGTTGAGTTACACAACAAAAGAGTTTCTCTTTTTGATGAATACAACATTGAAGAAGAGATCAACAATATTCTTAGTAAAAGGTGAGGGTGTAGTGCATTTTGCTTACAATACCTTCTTGCCTCATCTTTGTTCTAAATATGCTTAGAAGCTGCTTTTAATTGAAATAATGTCTTGTGACCTTTCAAATGATATTTATACCAAAGTACCTCAACTTTGTGTGAAATGAATGTTGAGTTTCAAGTTCGTTCCTCTATTCTTAATTAAATCATTCTTTTGAGGGGTTATAGAGATATGAGTGGCATTGCAGACAAGAGCAAGGTGTAAGAATAAGCTGACCCAGTCTGTAGATGTTCCAAGCAACTAAGAGACATCACCTATTTTTATATTTTCTGAAGTTGCACTTTTATATTCTTAAGATTGACCACAATAAAAGATTCCAGCCGACATGAGTATTTGGACAGAAATGAAGGGTGAATTTAAGGGAATGGTACTTCTGAAGGCTGTTATTAATTAATATTTTAATGAATTTTTTTTTGGGGTTCAGATTGTAAATATTCTAAATAAATTTACTTGAGTTTGTTTTGGGGGTATTCCTGATTGCTAGGTGAACTATTCCCAATATTTTTGTTGATTTGCAGGGTTCTGCTTGCTAATGGAGGATCTTTAGTAATCGAACAAACTGAGGCATTAGTCTCGATTGATGTGAATGGTGGACATGTGATGTTTGGTCATGGAAATTCACAAGAGAAAGCTATCCTCGATGTCAACCTTGCAGCTGCTAAACAAGTATGTTAGATGCTGAACACTTCTTGCTACTTTACATGCATATGCGCATTTGGGTGGTTTACATATATGCATTGATTAACTCTTCATTTTTCATTTTATTTTATTGGTGAGAACATTGTGCTGGGTTTCTATGCTCCCATTTGAATACATAACCATGAACCCTGTCCGTGTGACATATTTGATAAAAAAGATTTGTGATTCAGATTGCAAGAGAGTTGCGGCTGAGGGACATTGGTGGCATTATTGTGGTAGATTTTATTGACATGACAGATGAATGTAAGTCTTCTCATATCCTCCTGTTGTGTGCACGAGGGGCATGAGTCTAGAGGGCCCAGGTGGGGCAACTTGGGTTTTTTTGTGGTATTTATTTGTTGTTAATCTTCAGAGCAACGGCCTGAGACTGTTCATAGCCTTTTGAATTCAATCTGGTTCTGTATGCGCTAGGATTTGATACGAAATAACGAATGATAATAAGCAATANATAGGGTAAAGAAAGTGAGTCTTTTACATGGCAAAGCCATATTTATAAAACTCTAAAACATATGTGTGTGGGATCGGGCTGATACCCACATATCCTTAAAAGATTCTCATAATTACAAAATCACCACATATGTCGTACTACGAGTTTTTCAGGTGGGACCAAATAGAATTCGGGTCACCAAACTCGCCTTCATCACTTCTTAATCTCTCAAAGTTACTACAGGTGCAGTAATGATATTTGTTAAAATATTGTGGAATTTCAGAATTGTTTATTCATACTTTTCTGATTTCCTTTATTTATTTTTCCTCCTTGTCTTATGGGTGTTTTGGCTAGTTTATTTTCAGCAACCAGTTTTATGTTTCTTGTTTTAGGGTTTATGTTTTATTTTTCTTTTCCTGTTTTTAGGCTTGGAATCCCTGTTTTTCAGGGACTGGTTTTTGGTCTGTTTTTTAGAGGTTGTTTTTCCTTGAAGTCTCTATAAAACCTGATTGTATTTTGTGGTGTATATGTAAGTAAAATAAGAGGGCTTTCTCTCTAATTTCTACATGGTATCAGAGCTGGAAATCTGAACCAAATCTTTAAAAAAAAATGTAAAATGGCCTCAGATTCAGGCTCAGAGGTAATCTCCAGAAGTCAGGGTGCAAACCCACCTCTGCACAGCAGTTCTGAAGGTGTTGTCTTACCTATTACTGGTCATAAACTCAACGGCTAGAAATATCTTCAATGGTCCCAGTCCGTGATGATATTTATATGCGGAAAAGACAAAGATGATTACCTCACGGGTATTGCTGCAACGCCACCAAGGGAAGATCCGAAATACAAGGTCTGGAAATCTGAAAACAACATGGTTATGTCATGGTTAATTAATTCCATGACTAATGATATTGGGGAAGATTTCATGTATTATGCAACAACCCAGGAAATTTGGGATGCTGCTAGAATCTTTTATTCCGACAAAGAAAATACGTCGGAACTCTTTGAAATAAAAGAGCTGATTCATGATCTTCGGCAAAATGAGTTTACTGTCACTCAGTACTTTAATACCTTGAATAGATATTGGAAACAACTTGATTTTTTTGAAGACTCTAAGGTGGGATGCCCAGAATGTAATGCTAAATATAAAAAGATTGTTGAAAATGATAGAATATTCAAGTTCTTATTAGGGCTGAATAGAAATCTAGCTAGGGTAAAAGGAAGAATAATGGCAATCAAGCCTTTGCCATCTATTCAAGAAATTTTTTTAGAAGTAAGAAGAGAAGCAAGCAGGAAGAAAGCTATCCTTGGACCACAAAATCCATTGATGCCCAATCCAAATGAGAATTCTGCCCTTGTGACTCGAAGTATCAACTTATTAATTGATAACCGTGCCCGAAAAGGAGGAAAGCCATGGTGTGAGCATTGCAAAAAACTAGGTCACACCAAACAAACCTACTGGAATCTTCATGGAAAGCCATTTGATTGGAAATCATGGGAAAGTCGTGGCTATACAACTGCTGGACAAGAACAATCAGCTACAAAAATCAGTCCATTCAACAAGGAATAGCTGGAAATTTTTCAGAAAATGATTAACTAGACCCTCAATCACTCTCAACCAGCTGTATCTCAGCCAGCTCCAGCGGCAATCAATATGAGTATTGGTTTAGTTGCACAACGAGATAATTTTTCCATTGCCTTGAGAACTCAGTAAAAGAAAAATAACTTCTGCATAGTTGACTCAGGAGCATCAGACCACATGACGGGTAACCCATCTTTTTTCCATACTTTTCCATACTTTTTGAAATAGAATCATATTTTCCAAAAATTCACATTCAGGGAGAGAAACCAGAAGTTCAAGAATGCGAATTTTGACAAGAATTAGAAATCTCAACACCTTAACCACCCAAGGCCAACATTATCCCCAATGAACATAATTTGCCCATCATACCCGAAAGCAATGAACTTGACACAATTGAAACCACTCCAAAAAGTCCTCCACATGGCCAACACTACACACAACCTACAAATTCAGAGCTACGTGTGTACTCAAAAAAGAAAAAACCTCAAGTGGAGATAAAGCTTCATACATTGTTTAAACAGAGCCAAGAGTCTAACTCGGCTCCACAAAGTCCAGGTAATACAACTTTTGAGTCTTTTCCTTTGTATGGCATTGATAATGATCTTGATATTCCCATTGCTCTGAGGAAGAGTGTAAGGTCTTGTACACAACACCTTATTGCCCGGTTTATCTCATATGATGGTCTCTCACCAAGATTTCATACTTTCACTACAAATATGACTATTGTAGATACTCCTAAAGATATCTATGAGGCCCTCAAAAGACCAGAGTGGAAGTCAGCAATTGGAGAGGAAATTAATGCATTGAAGAAAAATGGAACTTGGGAAATCTCTGATCTTCCTTAAGGAAAATTGTCAGTAGGATGCAAGTGGATCTTTAATGTCAAATACAAGCCCGATGGAACTGTTGATCGTTACAAGGCGAGGTTGGTGGCCAAAGGTTTTACACAGACCTATGGCTTGGACTATTAGGAGACATTTGCCCCAGTAGCAAAACTAAATACTGTCAAGATTCTACTCTCATTGGTAGCAAATTGTGATTGGCCTCTTTATCAACTTGATGTGAAAAATGCATTTCTCAATGGTGATTTGCAAGACGAGGTTTATATGGAGATTCCCCCTGGATTCGAGATGCCAAGCTTCTAACAAAGTATGTAGGCTGAGAAAATTGCTTTATGGTCTCAAACAGTCTCCAAGGGCATGGTTCGAAAGGTTTACAAAGGTCTTCAAAGAACATGGTTACACTCAGGGGCAGGCCGATCATAATTTATTCTCTAGACGTTCACAAGAAGGAAAAATTGCTATTCTTATAGTGTATGTGGACGACTTCATTTTAACAGGAACTTCTTGGAAGAAATGAGCAAACTGAAAAATGTACTTGCAAATGAATTTGAAGTAAAAGACCTGGGAAACCTAAAATATTTTCTAGGGATGGAGGTGGCTCGATGCAAGAAAGGCATCTCAATTTCTTAGCGCAAGTATATCCTGAATTTAATTAGAGAGAGAGGAATATTAGGCTGCAAACCTACTACTACTTCCATGGAGTCCAACTACAAACTTGGATTAAGAAATGACTGTGCCCCTGTTGATAAGGGCAGATACCAGTGTCTGGTAGGTAAACTCATTTATCTAGCCCATACACGGCCTGACATTGAATTCCTAGTAAGTGTTGCTAGTCAATTTATGAACAACCCTAATGAGGAACACTTTGAAGCAGTTTATAGAATTTTTAGATACTTGAAGATGACCCCAGAGAAGGGCTTGTTTTTCAAAAAGAAAAACAGCAGAGAAATTGAAATATATTCTAATGCTTACTGGGTAGGGTCCGTTACTGACAGGAGATCCACTACAGGATATTGCATTTATGTTTGGGGGAACTTGGTAACTTGGAGGAGTAAGAAGCAATCTATGGTTGCTAGAAGCAGTGCAGAAGTTGAATATCGTGCTCTACCCTTGAGCATATGTGAAGGAATGTGTCTGAAAAGGTTGCGAAAGAAACTTGGAATTACATTTCAAACTCTATGAAAGTGTTGTACGACAATTTAGCAACAATCAGCATTGCAAAAAATCCTGTACATCACGATCGTACTAAACATGTTGAACTTGATCGACATTTCATTAAAGAAAAGGTTGAAGAAGGGATACTTGAACTTGTTTACACCTCCACCAACTCTCAAGTTGCTGATGTTCAAACTAAGTCGCTGCCAAAAGAACATCTCCAAGTTCGGAATGATTGACATTTATTCCTAACTTGAGAGGAAGTGTGGAATTTCAGAATTGTTTATTTCTATTTTTCTGATTTCTTTTATTTATTTTTTCTCCTTGTTTTATGGGTGTTTTGGCTGGTTTGTTTTCAGAAACCAACTTTATGTTCCTTGTTTTAGGGGTTGTGTTTTATTTTTCTTTTCCTGTTTTTAGACTTGAAATTCCTGTTTTTAGGGACTGGTTTTTGGTCTGTTTTTCAGAGGTTATTTTTCCTTGAAATCTCTATAAACCCTGATTGTATTTTGTGGTATGTATGTAAGTAAAATAAGAGGGTTTTCTCTCTAATTTCTTCACGTTTTAGGAGAACTCAAGTCCAGAGATGGATTTTTTAAGTTCTTGGTTACCGTTCCTGTAATCTCTTACACCATTAAAATTTGTAATTACTAGAATTCTGTTTGTGTTGGTTGTATGTTAGATGTGCTTATGAAGTGATATAGGTCTAAACCATATTAAAAAAGGGGGAAAATCAACCAGTCGACAATAAGATTGAGCTCGGATTCAGTCAATTCCCTTGCGCATCACACAAGTAGCTTTTAGGGTATAGCCAAAAGATAGAGTACAGATGTAGGGTTTCATTTTAAATGTCAATCTGCCAAGATTCCTAGGTCAAAAAAAAAGAACCGGGAATAACTAAGTTGGTCCTGTTGCTTGAAAGCAAGTTAGGGCATAGTGTTTGTGATAACTTAATGCAGCATCACTCATGTAAAAGTTTGTCTATAAGCAAAATTTATAAAATTTTTTAGTACTTATTGATTAATTATCAGCAGTTTAAAGATAGTACAATGTGGTCAGCTGCTGTAATTACTTCTGTGTTCAACTAGAATAACTCCCTGTTCAACTTCTTTTTGTTCTTTATTTATTCACTAGCATACCACCATATCTAGTTAATTTATTTTTTCTGTACTTTTTTTATTTTAGCAAATAAAAGACTGGTCTATGAAGAGGTCAAGAAGGCTGTTGAAGGAGACAGGTCAGTGGTTAAGGTCTCTGAATTATCGAAGCACGGACTCATGGAAATAACAAGAAAGAGGGTACAATTCTGCACTGCAGTCTTCACTATCATATTTGCTTTATTTAGTTCTTCAGGTGTCACTTAAAACAACATAAAGTATAACCATTCCTTGTCGGTCAGCTGAACCATATCCTAACTATTTGGGATGGACTCAATTTGACATGGCAATGATACGTATCAAATTTGAGGAATTCCACAGCTGAGGCAACACAAATTTCTTCTGGTTGGAAAAGGGCCTGATTATTTTGAACTCATAAACATTCTGTTTCTGATATAATTGGTGGCATGTTTTGGACAGGTTCGGCCCAGTGTGACATTTATGATTAGTGAACCATGCACTTGTTGTCATGCTACTGGGAGAGTAGAAGCTTTGGAGACATCTTTCTCGAAAATTGAGCAAGAAATTTCTCGGTTACTTGTAAGTATTAACAGTATAAAACATATTTATGTGCTATACAGTACTTAAAGATGAAGCACCAAAAAAACTAAGGATTCAACCTTGCTAAAAGGAATAACAAGCAGCTGCGTGTTGTGAAATTCATTTCACTGGTAATACTTAAAGCATTTCTGTCTCAAGTTCAGTATCTTATTTCAGCAGGCCTAGGCTTTTAGTTCTCATACATGATTAGGAGTGTACATCAACCTGCCCAACCCGGTAACTCAACCCAACCCAATCTACACTGAAAATGTCAACCCAAGTAGAGAAATACATGGTTTATAGGTTATGATTATTTCAAACCAGAGCTATGAGTTGGGTTATGGGTTGAGGAGATTTCAACCTATAACCCAACTCAACCCGAACTTCCCACATATTAAAAGAAAAATGTATATATGTTTAGTTTATTAAAAGAGTAAAATATAAAATCTCACTTGTTTGCTTATATTGGTATATAGTTGTTAGAACTATAAGTTATACAAGTACAAGTTTTTATATTAAGGATTAAATTTGATTAAAAAAAATGATAAATGTTCAGTGACAAAATTAGGATTCAAAGCCTGTCTTTAACAATTGAGAACTAAAAAAAAGTTCTTAGTTGTTAGAATTTAAATAAGTACATAGTAATTAAAATTTTTACAATTAATATATAGTTGTTAGAACTTTTATGAAGTTTTTATATCTGGGATTAAATTAATTAAAACAAAAATGATCAATGTTAAATAACAAAAGTAAGACTCAAAGCCTGTTTTTAATAATTGAAAACTTAAATAAACAAGTAAAATATAAAGTCTCTCAACCCGACAACCCAAACCAACCCAATGGAGCTTGGGTTAATGATTTTGTCTAACAACTTTGGGTTATAATTTTTACAAATCGATACCTATGGGTTGGGATCAAAAAATCCTAAAATTAACTCAACCCAACCCGATAGAAGAAATATTGGGTTGAGTAACATAATGGTTTGATACAATGCAACTACTCTTGAATGTTTTCTTGGAGTAATAAACTTCTAATAATTTCATCAGGCAACAAAGGACCAAAAAGCAGAGCCGGGGAACCCCAAATCCTGGCCGAAATTTGTTCTGCGGGTTGACCAACACATGTGTGAGTACTTGACCTCTGGGAGAAGGACGCGACTTGCGCTCTTGAGTAGTTCCCTCAAAGTTTGGATGCTTTTGAAGGTATGCCTGACTGGGACTAGATTAAAGCTGGAAGAGTGGACGTAATATTCCACGTGATTGACATGGTCATCATAACCTATTTGCTTGAATGCTCTCTCTTCTATCCTTCACACATACTAGACACCTGTTATTTAAAATCCTAAATTTATTTCGACTGCTCAGAAGATCATATACTGTATTCTCATTGCTCAAATACTGATCGTCAGCTCTGATTGTTCAGGTTGCTAGAGGCTTCACTAGGGGTGCATTTGAGGTCAAGCCATTTACAGAGGACAGAGAAAGCGATAATCAGCGCAAAGTTAGCATTCCGGTGTTACGACCTACCAAAACTAAAAATAACCAACCTGGCAAAAAAGTGACTCTGTTTCCAGTAAAAAAGTGGAAGAGTGGTAAGAAGTGAAATTTTCCGGACTGACTCGTGTTCCTGGTTTCTTCTTTCTTTTGTTACAAAAAAAAAAAAAAGAGGGTTATTTTTTTCACCATCGTTACAATGGAGGAGAATGAAATACGGAGGGAAAAAAAAAACGGGAGAGAGAGTGTGTATTCTTAGGCTTGTTTCATTGCTGATAAAGTGTAAATTGTGTTCCAGATTGTATTCATCCAATTAGCATTAGAGCTGCTAATTTTGCATTGTATCATTGCTAAGCCAAGCAGTTTTGTTCTTGAGAACAATTTTTCTTCAATAATTTTAGACAGTTCGAGATTCAGATCAGAACAGTGAAAGTACATTTAAACTGTTGAGTTCATTTCGAAAG
Organism: Parasponia andersonii; assembly: GCA_002914805.1. Lineage (NCBI taxonomy): Eukaryota > Viridiplantae > Streptophyta > Magnoliopsida > Rosales > Cannabaceae > Trema > Trema andersonii. Next base: position 304,680 of record JXTB01000354.1, read on the forward strand.
GGGGGGTGAAAAAAAAAGTCGGGGTTACTCGCTATTTGTTTGCCACGTGATGTGACAGTCTTTAATCTCGCACAAGATGACCAAGACTGCCGCTGAAATCTTTTTCAAGTTTAAGTTCTCTTAAGACTAAACGTTTACTTTTACTACATTTCCAGAAGAAGATACTCTGTTTGATTAGAACATTATGTCAACGTCGTATACGAGAATGTGAATGATTCTTGCATAGACGGGTACTTGATAAGTAACTCCAGTTTTTTGTTGTTTGGTATGCTTCTGTCTAAATGCAATGAAAGAGATTAATTTCGATATATTTCTCAAGAAAATCTCCATCATACAAAATCATGTCAAATAAACACCTAGTTAACTTGAGGCCACAATAATCCTTGTGTTCTAATAGTTTTGCTAACAACAGAAAACGAACATTTGCAACAAGACGACCAATGTGACAAAACCAATGAATAAATGTGACCTCAGAACTTCAACTTGTATTCCAAGCCAAAATTAAACTGGTAATCAGGCATATAGAAAAGGTCGAGTCTTGAAGAGCATTTAATAAATAATCCTGACAAAATATGTCACAGACTACCTTATGACTTATGAGTGATACAAAGGTCAATTAGAATTCAAATACAAACTCATACGAATCCAAGTGATACAAAGGTCCATTAGAATTCAAATACAAACTCAAGTAAAACTTAAACTCATACGAATCCAAGTGACGAAACCTCGGGAGTCTCTTATCTAGGCGTACAAAACTCATATTGAAGCTACTTAATGCTAGAAACTACCGATAAAAGCTTACAATGAAATGCACGTGGATACTCTCAAATATAGCAAACAGGAAAAGCTACAAAGATCTTGTGTTTGGGATTAGCTTGATGCAGTGCTGCAAGTGTTTACACCATCCTTACAATCCTTAGTGAGATCATTGAAAGTTTCAATCTGCTTTTTCCCTCTTAAGAAAACCTCCGTATCGACTGACACCCTCATGTATCCGTCGAACGCGACTGGAGCCCCATTGTTGAGCTTAGTCATCTCGGAGTGCCACTCACTGTTCTCGTCCCAAAGATCCTTGTACTCTTCAAGAAAATGAGTGGTATACTGGTCTTTCAAAGGGTCGAAGAAAGAATGATCAGGTTCATTGGTTGCAATGTAAACGTTCCTTCCATCCTCAATTTTGTCGTGCAAGGTTGATCGCAGTGCATTAGGCGAAGTATCTTGATCAAGATTAGGCCAAAGTTCCTTGTTCCTAGCCTTTTCACCCCTCACAATGTGTACGGAGTCATAGTCCCAGTTCAATCTTGATGCAACTGCAGACACTATGTCCATCAACCTTCTTGACTTCCATATTAAATGCCAAGGTCGCCGGACAACAGATTCTGTTTCTCCTTCACAGACCCTGTACCAGTAATTATCCGGCTCCACAGTTCCAAACTTTCTCATAATCAAAGCATCCTTGACATCTGCAAGTTTCATTGGCGTAACCCTGAAGTCCTCCACAAGGTGAAGGCTCAGCCCATCTCTCTTCTGCCATTTATTCCAATCTGTCCAAAACTGAACGTGGTCTAACACAGAGGCTGATTCCTTCAAATGCTCAAAATCAAAGTAAAATCTGAAATCTTTCCCTTCTTCATCCTGATTGGAGGAAGTGTATATTGAAGATAGACAAATACTCAAATCCATAACCAAAGTTCGGTTAAGGTATTGAGCTTCACCAAGGGCACAAAGGAAACTCCATAGGTAATGGTTCATGTTCTTGCATCTGTCTCCACCACCCACATAAATCAAGTACTTTCCGTGACTAAAAGATCCTTCAGACTCAACAACGGGAAGGGAATCATTTACAACCTCCCCAACAACAGGCAAGGATTTAACCTCTTCTTGTTTCAAAGGTCTCTTCTCAAACCCAGGAGTCTGATGTTTCTTCCTTTTCCTCGCAAGCACACCACTATGGTAATCTCCAATCTCAGCCACACTAAGAGTACAATTCGACGACTTTGAAATCACGAACCTTCTGTAATCCTTGTAGAAGGCAGCAGTCTTCCCTTCCTTAGGCCTGAAGCGCCAAGCCATGTCACAGGTCCCTGCTTCAGGTCCAGGAACTGATTTCCCAAACCGATAAAAATGAATATCCGGAAACCGCTCTATGGCTGCCCTCATCATCAAATGGAACACTTCCGGGTCCCTACAATCAACCGGGGTATCCACATTGCCATCGCAATCAGCCGAGTTCCCCTCAGCAGTGGCACTCTCCGGGTTATCCCCGGCGCTTATTTTCTCAACGTCCGTTATATTGATAAAACCAGAGAATGCGGTCTGATTGGCGGCCATGAAATCCTCACCAGTCTTTATCACGGTGTTATCAGATTTGAAGGTGGCATTGGAGGTGGAAGTAAGAAATGTGGTGATCTTGGTTGTAGGATGAAACAAAGGATCTTCGGGTTCATAAGTGGCCGCGATAATGGTGAAGATCAAGACCCCAAGCACGAAAAGCGTGAAGCAGAGATTCCCAATCAAAGCCAGGGCATTTGGACCCAAATTCTCAGGCCGGAAGCTCCCGGGTCTAGAAAATGAAGGACGGCCCAACATTTTTTGAAGCCAGAAGCTTATTACAGAACAAAAATGAACAACACCCAGGTGACCAAAACGCCAAAAGAAGCGCAAAGTGTTATAGATTTAGATATGGGTCTGTCAAGGATAAGGGTTTATCACTCAATTTGAGCTTATATTTTCCAGATCTACAAATGGGGTTTTTAACAGATCTAAGAATTGAACAAACGTAGGCAAAGATTAAAGATTTACAGAGACAAAAACGGCTGGATCTAATGAATGAAACTCCGAAGCTTAAACTAAGATTTATAAAGAATCTTTGATCTGTTACTACTGAAACTCAAAATCTCTTGCCTTCTTTTTTTCAAAAGCTCAAAGCAAAATCTGCAGAAGGGTCCATCTGCATCTCTCTCTCTCTCTCTCTCTCTCTATCCCTTTCTCTCTCTAACAGTGTGAGTTTTGAGTGTGAACTGGGCAGTGCTAAGACCTCCTTCGAGTCGGTGATTTATTTTTGTTTTGTTTTGTTTTTTTTTTTTTTTCGGGGGTGAAGTCAAACTCAAAGCAATGGGATGATGATTATACTGCAACGTTGATTCCTAGGATAAGCAGGTGGCACAGTGCGCACATAAGCGCTGATTCTTCCACGTGGATCTTGTCTTACACGTGGCAAGAGATGCCGAGTTTGGCGTATTTCACACCAATGATGACAAAATGAGATCAATAGATTACTAAACTTCGAGCAATGCCTTACTAGATTAGGAACTTTTTTATGAATAAATGTGTCGACTTCACTCTTCTAATGGTGGCATTTACTTTAGAAATAGATGCACCGACAGTGGCAAATATGTAAATCAGAGTTAATGACCTTTCATTACAATTGATAGATCTTAGTCACTATCTTGTTTAATGTTAATCAAGCTTAGAATTTGGAAAATAAACAATGACGAGTACTGAGTTTCACTATTCCAGTCTTACTCGTGAAATTCTTATTCTATGATCTAACTATCATCCAATTACTTTTAATCAACCACTATTGTAAATCTAATTCACATGAAATTTTAATATGTTTTAATTCTTGATAGATGTTATATGTGACATGAAAATTAGCAAATACCAAAATTAAAGTTACATTTAACATTGCATTGGAGTTTTTTGTTTTCACAAATTTTAAAGTTTTGATATTCACATAGCATCTAGCATAAGGCATTAAAGATGCTCTTAAGTTGCAATTTGAAGTTCCTAAAAGATCAATCGGTTGCACCTAGACAAATAATTAGATCCCTCCTAAAATTGGCATTTGACAATCTAGTAAGAAACTTTATTATGTCAAGACAATGTAGTTTCCTCCAATCCTTTTTTGGTATTTGTTTTTCATGATAAAAAGAGAAAATTATTAAAAAAAAAAAAAGTTTAATCTTAAGCCTAAAAAACTTTCTTGTCACTAATGTAAGAATTTTCTTTTTTTATTTAATCTTTTTTTCCCTTTTAATTTTTAACATTTTTCATAATATACCCCGTTTCGAGCCAATAAATATTTTATTTTTATTCATGAGAACGCGAGTTAAGACTAGAAACTACTTAGTCTACTTACCTATATCAAGCCTATTTGCTATAAAGACATAGAAGGGCCACATTAATACATTCCTTGAAAAAGGATCTTGCTTTGAACTGATAACTATAAGAAGAGTTCGTAAGTGGTAGAGATGGCTTTTTCATATTCACCGTCTATTTTCTTTATTCTATTTCTACCCTTATCTAATAATAAAGGAAGGAAAAAAAAAAAAAAAAGGCTCTGTTGGGACTATTACAGCTGTATTCTTTAGTAGTATCTTCATTAATTATAAAACTCCAATACTAAATATCACCACCAAACCATTTTACTTGCAGCATGGAGATTGCACATTATCACTACTGTTCTTCAAAAAGAATACCTCAACGGGCATTGCACGGGCAGAAAAGGCTAAAGCATATCTACTTAGTCCCATAACACAAGGCCCTTTTAGTCACATGACATGGATTTTCAGCCTAGTCATATATGCATATTTTGGCTTAAAAGAGTTAAGATTTCCACAATTTAGTAAAAACCAGAAGGATTACTTTGCAACCTCAAGGAGTCAACTCTTAGGCTCTTGTGATCACATGTACATGTAAATTAGCATACAGATCTTTTGTATATACACTGCCCAAAAGGCAAGATCACTCGTGAGTTAACAATATCATCCCTGGACAAGTCAAACTCCAGTCGTTTCTGCACATTTTGTATGGTAATTTAGCTGAGTAGAGCTTCAACTGCCCAAACAAAACAAGGATTCAGTGTAAAACTCTACCCAATTTTTTCGGCATTTAGAGCCAAAAAAATATATATCATGAAGAGGAAACGTTGGATGGGGTACAAGATGCAGCTCTATGCTGGATACGACTCATGCTGTGCTCCATGCTTCTTTGAACCATGTCTTGCAGTAGCCTCTTTGCAGTTTCAGCAGCTTTATCCACTCCATCAACCCTTGCAGCAATGTCGTAAACTATTTTCTCTAGGACGGAGGATGTCAGTCTCTTCTCGTCTGGGGTAGCCCTGAGCAAATCCAGAAGTGTGCGAGCTCTCTCCTGGGCTTCTGATGTGCCCTCTACTGTCAAACGCAAAAGGCCTGGGATTGCACCTTCATTGAGAATGAGTTCCCGGTACTTATCTCTGCAGCTCTGACATAAAGAAAGCAAAGCTCCAACTGCATGTTCGGTGCTAACAAGGGATCCATCTTCAACAGTCTCTACTAATGCTAATATCCCACCATCTGAGTTTGAGATTGCAACTTGCCCTTCTTCCGAGTTGGAAAGGATTTCAAGTAGAGCGGTTGCTTTCTCTGCGAATTTGGAATACTTTTTCTTGCACTCCTTGAGAAGGTTGATGAGAGGAGGAACTGCTCTAGCATCAATAATAGGAAATGAGTTCTCTTTGCAGGTAGAGAGATTGTGTAGAGCAGTCACAGCATCAACTTTTCCTTGAACACTACCAGAGCTGAGAATCTGAACCAGGAGAGGTGCAGCTCCAGAAGCTGCAATGGTTGGCTTGTTCGGTGCAGCAGCTGAGAGGGTTAAGATTGCCGCTGTGGCTAATTCCCTTAGACTACCATTTTGGAACCTCAATAAGTCTACAAGAGGTGGCACCGCTCCGGCTGTCACTATCTTGACCTTGTTTCTGACAAATATCAAACAATGGCCATATGAGATCAACTAACAACAGAACCAAAATAGTGTATACTCTAAAACTATTGATCTAAGCAAAATATGTGTGGAAAAGCACAGTGGGCTTATACAGAAGGAGCTTACACATGCAAATTTGCAATAGTTATTAACCACAAATCACAGCATAAGCTCATAAGTCACAACTTCTAGAGCTGAAGAGGATCTTCTTCTAGAACAAACCTAAGGGAATGGAGGGTTGCTTTCCTGTTACTGGGATATTTGTTTTACATTCAGAAGGAAAAGTACCATATAGACTTCTACCTTTTCAGCCACTTTATACCAAGCTTTTATCTTAGTTCAAGAAACAAGAATCTCTAATAACCATTAATTGCTTGGAATCAAATTCAACACAAGTTATCAAGGCCAGTGTGAAACATTAAACAACTTTCCTTGCAACCCATCTGAGTTCGCACCAAGCGAAACAAATCATGTAGAAAACCACAACGTTTTTGCAGCACTAAGTATAGGGATAACTCAAAAAGATTCTTGAAAGCAAAAAAGGAGAACAGGGAAATGCTAAACAAAAAAAGCCCATCTTCTCTTCAGATTTAAAGAAATTCACACACTTCCCTTCCCCTTAATTAAACATAACATTCAACCATTTGGATGAGAAAGAGCTAAATGTTTTTCCCTAATCAACTCAGCTAATGGCATCAATTTGTCCCAAAATCACTCTGAATAGACAAACTGTTTCGTTCACAATACGAGTTTGGTGAAAAAGTTCCATCTTTTCGGTTCGGTTTGCATACAGAGATAAAATCTCAAAGACCCAAATCAACAAAAATCCCAGAAATCACACAATTTCTCAGAAACTATAAGAGCAGCCATAGCTGTGGCTAATAAAATCAAGCTTTGTAAAAGAGGGAGTACTGACCGTTCGTCTCGGACAGCGAGATTGAGGAGAGCTAGAAGAGCGGCTTCTCGGGCATCTGGGTTCGGCGAGACGAGCATCAGAACCAGGGGCGGAATCACACCCGCCGCACCCAATTTGGAGCGAGTTTTTCCAGACGAAGACGAAGGAGAAGGAGACGAAGACGACGAAAAAGAAGATGATGAAGAATAAGAATAAGAAGAAGAAGAAGAACAAGTCTTCCTTACAAGCTTTCGAATATCTCTGGCGGCTTCAATCTTGGCTTCCAGATCGCCATGGATGAGCTTGGAAGAAATTTCCACAATGAGAGACTGCTTCCTCTGGCTCCATGCTTCTTCTCCTCCCTCCTTGCTTTCTTTTCTCGCTTCTTCTCCTTCTTCTGCCACTGCCACTGCTACCTCCTCTTGCCCCATCTCTCTCTCTCTCTCTCTCTCTAATTTTCTGTTATGGGTAGGAGGAGGAGGAGAAGGCGAAGAAGCATTTCTTGAGACTCGAGTATTGGGTTTCTTTCTACCAGATTTTATTACCATTTTTCATTTTTTTATAACAAAAAAGTTGTCTTTTTTTTTTTCCTCCTTTTTTTGGGTTTTCTTATTCCCTTTTTGGTAAGAAAATAAATTCATTAATTAGTATAAGATTGTCTCATATGTAACAATCTTTTATGTTTTTCTCTTAATTACTCTTTTAAAAAAAGGTGAAAAAAAATTTAATGCAAATTAAATGTAAAAGAAAAGAAAAGAAAAGAAAAGAAAAGAAAAGAGTAACATATCAGGAGATAAAATTTTCTTAGTAATTTATTTACTACATAATGTAGAATCTTGGGTTTAATTAAAAAGAAAACATATAACATTATGGGCAAGATTCTTTTCTTTTTCTTTTTTTTTTCCTTTGAAAATTTTGGGCATGAAAAATGGGTCTTGGCCTGCAATAGATTCTCCTAGTCACAAGACTATATCAGAGGGAAGACAAAAACACCATATGAGTCACGACAAGCTCAAAAGGTCCAAAAGTATACCGACAAACGAAATTCTCTTTTTTATAATCCTTCCTTCTTTTTTTTTTTTTTTTTTTTTTAATAATCATTCCTTATTAGTTTATGCTTACCTTACAATAGAGTTGTCAAAATGGGCGGGCCGGCCTTGCCTAGCCCACCCATAATGAGTATTTTCAAGTGATGAGACGGATCAGATCGGGCCCGTACGAATGATGAGGAGATTCGGTCTGGCTCGTATGAATTATGAGGAGGCCCATCCCGGCTTTATGGCCCAGGCGAGCCCCTAGGCGGGTCAAGCTTAGACTGGCCCACATTTTGGCCATTTTTTTAAAAAAATATTTTTACATATATTTTTTTTATGAATTTTAATAATTAAAAAAATTATATATATGAATATGTGATAAAACTTTTATCACAAATAATTTTACAAGTTTTATGATAAAAATTAAAAAATAATACATAACTTAAGTAATAAGTTGATGAAAAAAAGTAAATTAAATTTGAAAAATAACAAATTTAATTTTTTTTTTTTAAAATTGACAACCGGACTGGTCCGCGGGCTCAGAATGTAGGCCTAACCCGACCATAGGAATAAGGCCGGACTGGGCTCAGGCTTATCTTTACCGGGCCGGGCCGAGCCGGCCCGTGGGCTACCTAACCGGACCACGGGCCAGCCCATTGGACCTGGCCCATTTTGATAGGTTTACCCTACAAACAATTAAGTGACACCAATTAGATTAATTACTCAATAGTTAAGGTTGACTAAGAATCATTTAGCATAATTATGCAACACTACTCCTAGTCATTGTAGTCTTTTCTTCTCTCAACCACATTCTAAGTTTACTGATCTTCTTTCCTTTTTCTCTTTGATTGGGAAAAATTTCAGTTAACCAATAGAACCACTTATTTCTGGCTGAGGAGCTTTGTCAATAGAACCACAAAAAGGGTACAAGAAAACATTGCCCCCTCCAAACAAACGAAAAAAAAAAAAAGGCTTCCTAAAGAGAAAGGGGTCAGCTTTATGTCTAAAGATCCTTTGATCTGGCAATATTCTACCTTCTAACTGAACAAGGCTGTTCAGCAAAAAGGCTGTGTGAAACTACAATTCTGCAACTGTTCTTCACTACCCATTAGCAAACACAATGAGTAGCTTCATCTTTTTGTTGGCCACACTCTTGCAAAGCCTCACAGGAAAACACTTTGGAAAGCTGTGAAGCAAACTTGTTTTAGATAAACTAGGCAGTTCGGGATAAACTTCTAGTTGATGTGAGGGTAAATAAGTACCGCTTCATGGGATAAAATGGTATTTTCATATGCAGTATCAGGTGTTAAGTCAGAATAATACACTAGCATTGCAGCCAAGGGAACAAGGAGTTGGTCAAATGGTATATCATAAGAGAAGATTGTACAAGATTGTACAACTCTTTCGGAGGGAAAAAAAAAAACTTAAATAAGATTATTTCAGGAAAACAATACCCCTGTTATGATGTATCATTGAGTAATAGGACAAGCACTAACAATCTATCAGCCAACTGAGAGAATTGACAAGTTGACTTGCTTAAACCAATACAACAGTTAACTACATTTCCTCTCCTTGCTATCAAAAATTCAAATTTCACTTTACAGGTAAGACAACCAAATTGACGAGGGACAAAAAGGGTAGAGCAGAAAAATTCTTCACCAGCCTAATCTTACCTTCCAAAAACCTATGATACCTCAACATAAAGGGGAAAAAAGAATGAAGTGATTCTCACCACTCAAACAGTGTATTCCAAAAGTTTAGAACTTTAAGAAAAGATAAAACTAAAACAAAAAACGACAGCACAGACAAAGAAAGAACGGGGATGGAAGAAGCTGGAAACTATGAAAAGGGAACATCCATATAGCAGCAGCAAGGAAGAGGAAGACCTGCACATGCCTAGCTTGACTAACTAAAAGTGGTCAATATCAGTTACAGGTGGTGTGCACCTTTTATGTCCTCACCCAAGCAATCAGGAGATACTATTGGCAAATTTTTCAGCCTCTTTTTATGGATTTACACTCAAGCTAGCGAATGTCCTATCTTGATGTCTCCCTCCATCCAATTGTGGGAAGTCTCCAAAAATCCCAAGATTGGACCTGCATTTGTTTTGTTGCTGTTTACAGTGTCTATCCTTGTTTCAGTAGTTACTTGGCCAGTTTATATGTGCATGCTGAGGTTGCTGATAAACGCTGCCCCCAGGCCCTACCATATCAACAGGCCCAGCCATAGTCTGAGATTGTTGCAGCAGCGGGTGAACAGCTGCTGCTGTTACGGCTTGTCCAGGGTGGTAAATACCAGCAAAGGTACCGTGGCCCCCCTGTGCTGGGGTGAAAGCCACATGCTGACCCTGCGGAGGAAGATTGTAAAATGAACTCGGTGGCAGGCTTGATATGTCTCGGCCAGGTGCAGCAACCCACATAGCTGAACCTTCACTCTGGAGAAAGCAATTCATGATTGTTTTAATATCGGTGTAGATAGTATAGAATTTCAAAAGCAAAACAAGTGAACAAAACCAGACTAATTGAGCCATTTCTTGATACATATCTACAGCTCTAAGATGACAAGTATGCATTCATATGGTTAATTGAGATGCCTCTTTTCAAAGACAAACAAGAGAACAACACGGTAACACAATTATCAGAAATATACCAAAAAATAGCATAATTGCTAGTGAGTGAATTTTTGTTCCCACTGTGGCCCTTATCTCCCAGTTCTCTTGCACCCACAACCAGCAGAGCATTGACGCACAAGTAGCCACCCCACAACAAAAGCTTTGTGAATCATCAATGCCATCACTGATGTTCTAACCATGCATACGATATATTTATCCCATTTTCAAATGCAAACCATAACCAAACACAAGAACAGCAAGCAAATTACAGAGGCCCAAATCTTCAAGGTTGCTTTTACTTTTACATCTTAAGAAACAAAATCTCTGTGGCCTAAAGGAAATTTTATGGCTTCATTGTACTGATCTCAGTACTTAAACTTCGAAAGAAAAGTAGATCCAAGCAAAAAAGAGACTATCAACCATGCAGGAACGGATCTCCTTTCTCAAATTCAATATCACATTTTATTTATGATACCTAATATAATAGGACCCAAAAAAAAAAGTAATAATTATAATGAGAAAGGAAAAAAGCCAAAGCGCACCTGCTGTCCAGCAATGTATACATTATTTTCCTTGAACTGGGACGGACCAAGATCCTCGTTCGAGGTTGGATTTCCCGCTGTCGTGGCAGAACTGGGATTATAACCACTTGGAGAGGAGCCATAAGGTCCATAACCACTTACCACGCCAGTATGAGTGGAGTTTCCAGTGTTAGTCCCTGGTTTGTACTGTGGAAGTGAATATTTCACTCCTGTTGCAGTCGCTGCTGGCGGAGCTGGATATACACCACCAGCTTGAGGTTGTTGGGGAAATGCACCATTGCCCAAAAACTGGTGCATGGCAGGAGGTGGAACATAAAATGGGGGAAAATAGTGGCCATAAGGAAAGTAGTTTGGAGGATAATGGGATAGGTGCATCCCAGTTGGTGGCCTAAAGACCGGAACAGGTTGCTGGGTCACAGCTAATGAGCTCTGCATGAGGCCAGCAGCTTGTGTGACCAATGGAGTTGGACCAGCTGTAGACAGGATCCCGCCCTGCAAACAGAAAATAAAAACATCAAGGCAAGGCACAAGAAAATTTGAAAATGATGAATTCATATCTGCATTAGAATGTGTTCATCAATTCGACCAAGAAAATGATCATGTGTCTAATATGGAGCGAGCCTTATAATTTAAAAAACAAAACAAAATCCCTGCAGGTATCTCTTTGTCTAGTTATATGTGAGAATAAATCATACTTCCCTGTGGTCACTTAAATCCGTTTTATAAGGGTGTCCTGTTTCTAGTATTACTGGCCTCACGAATTTTTACTTTCATACTTTCTTAATGTCCTGTAGAATAGTTGATAATGTCTACTAGAATACTGCAGTAAGAAACAGTTCAACAATGCCACCCCCCAGATAAGGCAGAATGCCAGGAGATTCTAATTCAATATAAACCCTTCTAGAAGCAAATGCATTTCCAGATAGAAAAGAAAACAATCCACATATTCATCCAAACCCTTTTTTCTTTTGATTTTTGAATAATGATACAGAGACTATTAACAAATCTATACCACCCAACACCAGAAACTATGCCTTATGCTATCAAGATACATCCAGAGTGGTCAGCATGTGGTGCCCAAAATTCTCTACCCGTGTGCAAGAAGTGTATCACATTGCAGGAGTACGATGAAGAGGTGTTTTACAAATAAATTTTAAAAAAAAAAAAAAAATCCAGCAGATATTTATATTTCTTGCATTATTGCATATTTTATATTATTAAGGTCTAACCTGAAATACATTCAAAAAGGGAAGTCTAACCAAATAGATTAGACTCATTAAGACTACGACCAGAAGCACTAGAATAAAGTCTATACTTAAATCTACTTAATGTCTGCTTGGGGTTAACAGTTATTATTTCAAAGAGCAATGCTAAGGACAGCCTCTAAGACGCTCACTTGTGTCAGTGGCTATTCTCTTATAACAACACGTGGCAAGTGACTTTTTGGAAAGATGGTTACAAAACAAAAATTAAGTGAAAGACCCCTCTCTTCCTTTCAACTATACCTCTGCCATTGCTTCTCAAACCAGCCCTGCTGTTTCTTCTTTCAAACCACCTCTGCCGTTTTATCGAGTGATCACTCAACATTAAACCAGAACAGAAAATTTCCGTAGAAAGGAATAAAAACTAGAAGAAAAAAGCCAAAAGCGGGAGTCATTGTCTCTCCAACAACTTCCCAAAGAAGCCAAAATATAAAAATAAAAAATAAAAAACAAAACAAAGCAAAACACTCGTTTGTATGACCATCTTCAACCTTCTCTCTCTCAACCTGAGGTTAGGTTTTCTCACCACTAATTGCCTAATGATTGAGTGTGTGTGTTTATACGTTTCAATGATTTGGTTTGGAATTTCTTTCAATTTATGCTCACTCTGACAAATTTCAATATAAACCCAGTGCCTGTGATCCCCAATATTTGGTGGTTTGAAAGAAAATCACAAAGGTGGTTTGGAAAGAAAAAAGATGAAATGGCAGTCGTGTATTTAAAATGAAAAGAGGGGCTTTTCACTTATTTTTCGTTTTGTAACCATCTCCCCAAGAAACCAGTTACCACATGTCAATATAAGAGAATAGCAACTGACCAAGTTGGTGATTAAGAGGCTGTCCTTAGTATTGCTCTATTTGAAAAAGAATGCATGTGTTGTACTTGTATATACTCCATGCATATACACAGATATATGTGTGTGCGTGTGTATGAGTTATAAATAGAAATCTTTAACTCCTCTCACTTTTTAAATTGGTGGAGAACTTCTACCACTGACATAGTCATTAAAAACATAACGCTCAGACTCTATATAATACAATTAAGAAAAAAATATTGCAGATCAACTGCACATAAATCTTGAAAAAACTCTACAATGCTTCTAAAAGCTAAAGCCAAAACAAATGCAACTTAACTATGGTACTGACTCCTGATCATTCTTTTGGCCGGATATCTAATGCTAAGCCATCAACAATGATGACTCAAATTTAAGAATCCTTGATCAAAGTTTAACTGTAGCAAAGCAGCTGCACAATAGAAGTGACTGACTGAGACCAACTCAACTTTGCAATCTATTTTTTATTCAACCTATTTGTTGCAAACTTGCAACAGAAACCTCGCAGAATCCAAATGAAAGATGTTTAAGATTTTAGAGGCTAAATTGCAAAATGAATCTAAACCAGTCAAAAGGTGCCACAAGAGGGTTGCAATGGACAACAAAAAAGAAAAGGACAGTTACCAGAGTTAGTTGTACATGTGGTGAATTGGCTTAAAGTAACCCATAAATTTTCAATAGATCTCCAGAAATTTTCCCAGCATGCATAGCAAAATAAGGTACTTTAATAGAGCAAACCTCTTGAGGAGACTGCGAAATTGAGGGAGGCAATACTGCAACATTCCCATTGTACTTCGTAGCAACACCAAGAGAAGGAAAAGGAGAAAGGCGACCATCACTATCAGCACCTGAGCGGTAAATTTGAGCATAATAACTTGTTGGATCAAAGGGCTGAACCTATAAACACAGTAGTTAAACCAGCAGTTATATTATAAATAAAAATAAATAAAAAATAAAAAAGAAGCACAAAAACAGACCATGAGAAAATAGATTCATGGTAATAAGGTGTCACAACACAAGTCAAAGAAATTTTCTCAAATTTCTCATAAATTGATCAATACGCTAGATTGCAAAAGTTCAAAAAATATGAAGCAAATAGGAAGTAAATCAAAATAAGTTGAGACACAAGAAGTTGCACCAACAAAAAAATTAACACAATTACTACAAAGCTCGATCTAATAATGTGTTAACATAAAAAATGAGGCTTGACTCACTACAAAGCTTGGAATGCGAGAAACATCACGAGCTTGAGGCTCGGAGTTTTCTAGTGTTGCAAGCTGACTTCCTAAGATTGGAGGGGCAAGCCCAAAATTGTAGTTTGAAGAAGTATTAACCGTTGAGTACTGATGGCCTCCAGATGGCAATCTTGTATCCTGCTTAGATTCATTATGCCTGGCTGTAACATTGGATGAGACATGACCCTCAGCAGATGATAAATTCTCAGGTACATTTGTAGGTGATTGTGGATGCTCAGGATAATTTTCTTCATCCGCAGTTTCCAATACATTTTGAATGCTGGATCAAAGACATTCATAAAATGTAATAACTGAATAAAATGGAGTTACAGCTACAAAATTCACCAAACTGAGAATACAGAGTCACAAATGAATTAGACGTACATTGGCACATGAATCTGGAAAGATTACATAACTAAACATTACAAACAAAACCAGTATAATTGCAGTCCAACAGACACTGGCAAATATATGACATGAGCTCTTGCAAATGGACTTAGACAAAAGGTATGAAATGAATGCAACACATGCAAAGAATAATAATAAGAATAATAATCTTGTGAGAGTAGAAACATGCTACACCAATTTGAGAGAAGAATGTCATTCTTCTGCACACTAGAAATCATCCTAATGTAATACTCCTGCATCCCAGGTCTATTAAACAAGCAATAATCAACTAAGCACTTTTCATGAAAGAAATTTTCCTCTCCCACAATTCAACAGAAAATAGAGAGAAAATACCATGCCAAGTCTAAGACTAACAGTACAAAATAAAATAAATATCACGAACCTAGTGGGCTCTTCCTCCACATTTTCTTCAATACCCTCAGAGTTTCCCGACAGAGGTGTAGAGCTCTTGTCACTCTCAGGAACCATGGTGTTGCCCGTGGCAATTACTCCAAAACTAGCACCAAAACTTCCAAAACTCAGCTTTGTTCTTTCTGATTCAGGAACGTGGAAGTGGTTTGGTAAAATAACATGTTGGCGCTGTTGAAGGTGCAACTCCTCCAGCTTCCTCTGCAGTTTTGAAGTTGCATCTTCTGAATCAAGGACATTTGAAACAGGCAGTGACCAGCCAGTGGGTTCAACAATAGAATTTGGAGCCTCAGATGCAGCGGTTGTTCCAGAACCTTGAACAGCCTTTGGTTTCCATTCCTTATTAGAAGCAACTGTTGAAGAGAAATTATAAATCCCAGTAAAATTCATGATCATTCATCAAATTATTCACCAAAAACTAAAATATCAAGAGAAGCTGTCTACAAAGATTTACATGTCAGACTTAAGCATTATATTTTCAATACAAGATTGTTCACTGTTGTAACTGATCTCATTTAACCTATTACCCAGTAAATGTCCCTAATATACTGAACTTTTATTAGGCTAAAGAGAATGCAACATTGACATCTTATGTCGCAGCCAAAAAAAAAAAGAAGGAACAATCCAAACAAAATACACATCTCTAAATAGCAACAGAACAAACGGAAAAAAGAAACTAAGAAATAAGGGAAGATTTACTATAAACTTTATTAAACAAGTAGCGAAACAAGACCAAGTTCGAAAAGACATCCATTGATTATTCTACTCACAAATGAGTTTAACCCTGCCCTGAAGGGGCATGTTATGCATAGGAGTATAATCAGTATCAATGAAAAATATAAGAATCAACAACTATAACCAACAGTAATTTCTAAATGCTTCAAAACAGGCCAGGAAAGTCTTAGCAATCATTTGAGATGCCAAAGTAATTCAATGGCCTAATGAAGGGAAGATACAGTTTCAAAATTATACCCTTCTGAGCGCCAGTTACTTGTTGTGACCGGCTACTGTAATTAGAAGATGGTCGACTAATTGAAGAACCAACATGAGTTGATGTTGATGAAGACTGTGAAACTTCAGTAAGCTGACCTTTCACAGCCCCCTGGGACTTGCTTGGCGTCTTGCCTCGTACAGAAGAGCTACCCGTCTCCAAACCTGCCATGCCAAGTAGTCATTGACAAAAACTAATCTTAATAGTCAATAATTTTAAAGAAATAAACCAAAGGACAAGGTTCTAAAGTTCTCAAAATCCTTACCAGCAATTAATTTGTTCTCAACTTGGATTACTGCATTTGGCTCACCAGAAGGGCAATGGCCCCCCACTTCACGTTTAATTGTGCCCACTGCACCTGGTTGTCGTGAGTCATTTGACAGCACCAGTACCGGATCTGAAGATGAGAAACAGACTGTTGATGTAGATGCTGTCATTGGCACAACTGAGCATTCACTGGAGCTTTGTAAAGGCTTCTCATATGGATCCTCATTTGTGGATGAACTGGTGACCTTTTTATTTTCATCAACAGGCAGGAGAGTAGTGCTGAAGTTGTTAGTGCCAACAGATGTCAACCCTAACTCAGGACCAGTTCCCGCTGAAATGTTGGAGACATGCCCAACAGTAGTACTTCCAGGAGCTATACTAGTCGTACCATTTGAAATAACAGAAGCAGAGCTGCAAACAAATTCAGCAACATAACTTATCCAAACTATTAGACTCAAAGCAGATAGTAGAAAAAAGCATAGAGTTTAAAACTTTGCCCACCTTGTTACCGAACTTTCGTCTTTATCCTTAGTCTCATGAAAGCTAGGCAAAGGACTAAGACCTTTCTCCACACCTTGCTCTAGACCATTCTCTTTTCCAGGACCTGAATTCCTGCCACCACCAGCATCTGGAAAGAGAAACACTAAAGAAATTAACCTAGCTACATCACTGACCTCAAGGACAAAACAAAAATCCATGCTGTTTAACAAACANCTGTATATAGACTCATTGTTTACCATGTGACGTGTAACGAGATGAAAAGTTCGAGCGACCACCCCTACCCCCACGCCCCTGCGATCCGGGTCTCCACCGTGACTCTGCAGATTCTCTGTTGTTCACATTCTGCAAGCATATTAAAAAAAAAATGATGAACTAAAAAAGAAATAGGAAATGAAAAGAACCAAACTTAAACAAAAATTATAAAAAGAGTAAAAGGCATGCTTGAGACTCCATAACCATGTTCGTGAACCACACCACATTATAACAACAAATTAATGTGCCGATATAGTCAATTAATGAAGAAAAAAAAGAACCCCTTTACTGAAGACTTCACTCGTTTACTCCTGTTCTCAAACTGGGCTTTTCCATCCTATCCCTACCTCATGCAACCCATTTCAATAAAGAAATCAAACCCCAGAGATACTGGGGAGAAAAGAAAATAAACAACCACCTCACTTTGTCTTTTATACTTTAACCAAATCAAGGTAAAGACAACTCCTTTACTTTGGAAGTTTATGGTACAGATGAAAGCAGTACTCCTGACTCCTAAGTATTCAGAATTTAATCAAATTCTGAACTTTCCTAACTGACCAGGGTAAACCAAAGAAGAAAATCTGGCAGAAAACAAAAAAGATTTAGATGGGACAAGGTAGGAGAAAGTCTACGGTTTGTTCTTAACTTTCCAAAATGAGTTTTAAGAATATTAGGGTGGCAAAGTAGGACTAAGTCCTAGGTTTAGATCTTAGAAACCAAGGGAGGAGGATAAGGAAAAAGAAAATCTACCAAATGCAATTTCACCAAAGGTAGTATGTAGTAAAGGCCAGTAGAGGGGAATCAACCATTAATTCAATCCAAATGGTTAATGGTGTAAAGAGAATGGCAACAACATGAACACAGAACAACATGGTAGAGCAATCAATTTATCACAAGATATAAAGTAAAAAAGTGGCCTCTTAAAGTTGCAACGCTAATGTGTCAATGTCTCATCTATATGAAGTGAAAATCCCTACATCATCAGGAAGTCAAGATAGGATAGTTACCTCTTTTCTCCTGTCACGTTTCCTTTTGACCTCATGAAATGTATCTGTTAAACAATAGATAAGCACTTACCTTGGTTTAGAAAATAAATAAGAGCAAAGACATATGGGGAAAGAAAAATTAAATACTTTTATCTCTCAGTACGATTTGACTAAAACCCAATTAGATTCAATTAAAAAGGTAAATAATATCTCAAACATAGAAGCAATGCTTTTAACTGCAATAAACATCTTTAATGAGTTTCGGTACAAATCTTAATGTGTATCAGCATATCAACATCCTAATTGATGCTGCTTTGAAATCACTCATGTCATATCTCACCATCAGTTTTCGATACAATAAGACAAGTTTTCACTTATATGAGAAGGAAATCAGATGTGAAAGTAACAAGATACTGAACGCAACGCTCGATCCAACCATTAAACAGCTTCCCCAGGATATACATGCTATGATGTTTAACAGATTCCCCAGCTATAAAACTAGCGTTTGACATTAGAAGTTTAAAACACCGGGCGAAGAAAACGGTTTTGGAATGCAAAAAGAAAAAAACATGAACCGGATCGCATAATACAGTAGTACAAAGTTAATTTACTTTCTTTCTTACATTTCTCAGCAACCAAATACAGAAGTAGATATAAACAAATTTTCCATTAGGTAAATAAGAGCACTAAACAGAGACCCGGATAGTTCAAACTCGAACATTGCCCATAAATTTAACTCCAAACCTATTGAGATCACACCAAAAAAAAAAAAAAAAGTTCAGGAGTGACAAAAGCACTTTGAAGCAAGAAAGACAAAAGTCACAAAACTAGCTTTAGTAAAAGAATCCAAACACAAAGGATTAACGAACATAAGATGACATTAGAATCTAACTCAGCCCTATTCCAAATTTAGTCCTAAGAACATTAAAAAAAAAAAAATAATTAATAATAAATAAACAGTTACTATTCATCATAGCACAAAGAAAACTCAACCACTGAATTCCCACCTCAACAACACAAAACCTAAATCAAAAATCAAAGGACAACCCAAACGAAAGGAGACAAAACTAACAATACCCAAAGCAGAAAAACTCAAGTTCAAGCCATGGATCAACAGTAAATCATCAAAAACCACGATCAAAGAACACACCCAATAATTAAAAAAAAAAAAACCGAAAATTACAGATACAAAAATGAAAGCAAAAGCAATCGTACCCTGAAGAAGAAGCTTCTGGGTGGTCTCATTAGGATCCATGGAGCATTCTTTGAGCATTGCATAGATTTCGTCATCAGTGTGATTGCCGGTGATCTCCTTAATGTTCTGGATCGTCTTCCTCACACTGTTTGGGATTGAAACCCTAAACCCACCACCGCTCATATTTGCAGACCCAGAAAGCAAAACCACAAAGCGAACAAGAGATACGACGATGGAGAAAGACAGAGAGAACAACCTCCAATGGGGTCGAGGGATTGGTACTCTGATTAAAACTAAGCAAACATATAAGGAAAAAGAAATTTAAGCTAAACCCAAAATATATATATATAGTGATCTTTGAAATGGGTATTTGAATTGATCCCACTACAAAGACTAAGTGGATTATGAAGAAATAAACTCTAGAGAGAGACAGAGGGAGAGAGAGAAAGGGGGAGAGGAAGAGAGAGCAAATATGAAAGAGTGTTTTTCATTTCTTTTATATTTTTCCTTTTTCTTTTCTTTTTTATTTAAGTGTAGGGCTTTTTGTTTCCTTTTTCTCTTTCCTTTTTTAAAAAATATGCATATATTTATGCTTTTTGAAGGAAAAAAAATTAACATATATTTTTAAAATCTTTTATAATAAATAAATAATACTAATGCTAGTGTGCAAGTAGCTGAGTTCTGCATGTGTTCCTCGTAAGCACTGTCAGCATCAGAATCCTTGTAAGGCTTTATATGCCATTATATTACATGGGATCTTTTTTATTTAAAAAAAAACCTAGATTTTTCTTTTTTTTTTGCTAAATAGTAATTAGAGGAAATAACTCACGTTCCTAAGCAAAACAAATTAAGAAATCTTCCGGTAATTTATTAAATAAAAGAAAATAAAAATGAAAAGGTTCAAAATGTTTAAAAAATATAATATCTAAAATGAAAAATAATAACGGCTGAAAACAGTTTTAGGATGAGCAAGATAGTTATGCCGAAACAAAATTATTGTCTTAACCTTCCAACAATGCTTTATTAAAAACATTTTTGCGTAAAACCCAATAGGAAAAACCACAAAAAGGAAAAAAGAGCACATTGTATTATAAATGGGCAACTAAGAAAAACAGTAACTACAAAATCCTGAATAATCTTTCTTAATTGCATCATGGATAAATGGGGGAGCAGTATGCCACCAAGTCGGAGCTTGAATACTTGTCGTTCTAGAAGCCAAAATATCAGCAACAACATTCCTTTCGCGAAAGATGTGAGAAACATGAAAATGCATCTTTGAAATCAACCCAAGACAACACATCCAAGATGGTCTCTAACGCCAAGGAACAGACAAATAACGAGACTTCAAAATCGAAATCAAATAAGCCGAATTGCTTTCCAGCCATAAGTTTTTCCACCCTAAGTCCCATGCATAGAAAATTGCATGAATCATAACAGCCAATTCCGCCTCAAAAGCATAGGCCTTACCAATAGAAATGGCAAAACCCCCTTTAAAGAAACTCCTGGACGTCTTAAAAACACCACCATAACTTGCTAACCCAGGACAATCATAAACAGCACCATTTGTATTAACCTTTAACCATCCTACCGGTGGGACTCGTCAAAATACTTCAACTACTTTTGGAGATTTTGATGGCTTTAGCTTGACGTTAAGACATTTCAGAATTCCTAACTCCTCTAAAGAATTTCTCATAATACCTGATCTAACATTGTTAGATTCACCAACTGCACGCCATACCAGAGTGATGGCCATATGGATAGAAGTGAGCTCATTGTCAAATAATAACTTGTTATGTGAAGTCCAAATAACCCAAACAGCAGTCACAATAGCCGATCTCCAAAGCTGTGAAACTTGGCTACTAAAATTAGCCTCAAGGGTGTCAAGCCAAAGATCAATGACAGAGCCACCCAATCGAATACGCTGCCTAAAAACCGAAGAGATAGCTCCCCAAAGACTGTGGGCAAAGTCACATGAGATGAAAAGGTGATCAGCAGTTTCCTCATTTCTAAAGCAAAAATGATAACACGAAGTCATGATAAAGTCTCTCCGAATGAGATTACGTTCCGTTGAAAGTCTATCTTGAAGAGATCTCCAAAAAACCATAGAACGCGATGGTAGCTAGCCCAAAACTTATTACCCTATCTTTCCTTTATAGAAGGATCGACCAAAGAATTGTAGGCATTTGCACAAGTAACATTACCAGAAGCAAAATATCGCCAAATAAGTATATCTAGAGAATCACAAATAACCGTCTTCCAGATCTCTATAATAATCATCGGAAAATTAGAAGTAAAGGAAGTAGGTAGAGACCATTTATAATCCGAAATAAGTTCACAAATGCTAGTATCAATGCCAGGTTCCAAAGTATCACTGCAATCTATCATCCTAATTAAAGGAGAACCAAGCCAATTATCACTCCAGAAACGTACCTTAGAGTTTCTACCAAGTGCCCAAATCGACTCATCGATAAGAAACTGGATATGAGATCTCAAACCACATCGAATAGAAGACTTCCAAAATCGACGTTGAGTAAAACCATTGGAGAAAAATCTTCCTCTCAAGAATCTAAAAATGAAAGAATCATCAGTCAATAAACTCCAAGAAAGCTTCTTTAATAATGCCTCATTGAGAATTCTAGGATCTCGAAGGCCAAGACCAGGGTTCTCTTTAGATTTACAGCACATCTTCCAAGAGACAATAATCGGCTTAGCCACTTTGGATGATCCAGACTACAAAAAATTTCTAATTGAAGAGATCAACTCTTTTAAAAGAGTAACCGGTCATCGATAGACTTGAAAAGAATAAGATAAATGACCCATGATTACGGAATTAATAAGGCTAACTCTCCTAGCAATTGAAAGATTCAAACCTTTCCAATATTCGAAGTTATTATAAATCTTATCCAGTATTGATTGAAAATTAGAACGCTTTGGAGAACCGACAAAAAGAGAGACTCCAAGATAACTTAATGACAAACCACTTCTCTTCATACTCGTGAAGTTCAAGAAATTCGAAATTGTAGCAGATGGAACTGCACGACCAAAATAAATAAAAGACTTAGAATAATTCACTTGTTGCCCAGACAAAGTTTCATAATACGGGAGGGCCTTCATAATAACTCTAACATTGTTCTTAGAAGCCCGAGAAAATAAAAGCACATCATCTGCAAAAAGATAGTCGACTGGAGCCTTCTCCTTTCTAGAAGAAATCATTGGAACAAGATCGCCATGATGAACCAAAATGTTGAAATAATGACTGAGGTAATCTTCAGCAAGAACAAATAAAAGATGAGAGAGAGGGTCACCCTGTCTGACTCCTCTTGAACCTGAAAAGTAGCCATGGGGGGAACCATTAATCAGAATAGAAAGACGAGCCGAGTGAAATATATTTTCCACCCAATTAACAAAATTGTTATCGAACCCAAAAGATGAAAGAACAGCTTTAATAAAGTCCCACCGTATGTGTCGAAAGCCTTGCTAATGTCCAACTTCATAGCAAAATTTCCCCAAAAACTTTTTTTATCCAAACAATTATAACATTCCGAAGCGCCAACAATACAGTCTCTAATACTTCTTCCAGGCACAAAATCGAATTGATTAGGAGAAATAATTCGAGAACAAATGCAATCCAAATGATCAACAATGATTTTAGTAATTAGTTTGTAAAGGAAATTCCCCAAAATAATAGGTCGATATTGATCAATAGTAAGAGCATGATCCACTTTTAGAATTAACGCTAAAAAATTAGAATTAAAACCAGGTGTTAAACTACTAGAGTGGAAGAATTGCTGGACCGCAGAAACCACATCTTGACCAACAATATCCCAACAGTGGTGAAAGAAAAAGAACTTACCTGAAAAGCCATCAGGGCCTGGGGCACTCGAAGCATCCATATCAAATACTGTCAACCAAATTTCTTCGTTATTAGGAATTCGACAAAGCTCCAAATTATCTAAAGAAGACACCAGATTTGGAATAATCTCCTGAACACCAGAATAATCAGTAACACTAACTTAAGACTCAGTGAACAAATCTTTATAGAAAGATTGAATATGAGAAGAAATTAAAGTCACGTCTTCCATAATATTCTCACTAATCTTCATATCACTCAAAACATTTTTTGCCCGACGACGATTCACCATATTATGAAAGAAAGTAGAATTTTCGTCCCCTTCTTTAAGCCATTTGATCCTACTCTATTCTCAGAGATAAGTTTTCCCGAGATAAATAATTGTCCAAGGTACAAAGTGCTTCATTTTCTTGAAAAAGAAGAGAGTCAGAAAGACCCTCATTAGCTATTTGCCTGAATAGATAAAACATTCTCTGTGGCTTTAGAAATATTGAGCTTGAGATCACCGAAAACTTCCCAATTCTATAATTTCAATTCACACTTCAAATTCTTAAGTTTATTAACCAAAATAGATATCGGAGAACCAAAGTAAGAACAAGACCAAACCTTACTAACAAAATCCTTAAATGTAGGATGAAAAAACCACATTCCTTAGAAACGAAAAGGTCTAGGGCCAGTAGCAATGTCTTTCTTGGAAGATAACAATAAAGGATGGTGGTCCGAGTATAAAGGAGGCAAACAAATACTGGAAACATGATTCGACTGCCGTAAGAACTCTTCATTACAAAAAGCTCTATCAAGACGAGACATCACCAACTTCCCCCCCTCCCCCGGGGAACCACGCCATGTAAAAAAAAGACCTTGGAAGTCAAGTTCAATCATATTGCAAAGGGTCACACCAGCTCTGAAGTCTTCACAAGATCTTTGTTTAATGATACTCATTGTCTTATGAGCATCTATAATGGAATTAAAATTGCCCAAAACTAACCAAGGACCGGTCACATGCAAGGAAGATAAGGAGTTCCATAAGTCACGACGAACAATATAATCACAACTAGCGTAGACAAAACTAGTAAAAAACAAGATACTATTAAATATGAAAGATAAAGTAACATGTTGGGAATGAGAAGCAATAACCTGAAAATTGGAGACAACCAAAGTGCCAAATACCCAGACAGAAGGAAGTGTTTTATCATTTTCAGCCACTAAATGAAAACCAAGAGAACTTCAAAAGTGGGAAGGAATGAGAAGCAATAACCTGAAAATTAGAGACAGCCAAAGTGCCAAATACCCAGACAGAAGGAAGTGTTTTATCATTTTTAGCCACTAAATGAAAACCAAGAGAACTCCAAAAGTGGGAAGGAATAGAGCTAAACATACACATTGGCTCTGCTAAGCAAAGAATATCTGGTCTGTAAAGAATACACAAATCTCTAAGAGATCTTTGGGTACCAATATTAGAGATACCCCGATAATTCCAATAAAGGACCTTCATTAAGAAGTGGTTTTTGAAGCCCTCGTGACAGGCTTAGAGTACTGAGCTTGCGAAGCTTTCTTCTTTTTCTTAGACTACACTTCTTGCTAACCCTCATCTTTTGATGAGAAGACCTTGGTTGGAGAGAGATCACTAGTGTCCAAACTGTGGTCACTCTTAGATTTTGCAAAAGAAGAGGAACCCTTCGGATCAGAAATACCTACCTCGGCAATAGGGGCCTTAATATGCTCTTCATGAACCTCAGTATTAACTACTTTATCCATATTCGAAATGTGCTCCGAATCATGGTTTAAGGCTACATCCTCTTTAGAATTTACGTTTTCATCAATGGCTACCAACTTATCTTCCTTATCATAATGAGCTTTATTCTTTTTTAGGCTGTCAACTATTTCAACTTCATCTTCTATATTTCCAAAATATATAAGAGAATTATCCTTGCCCAAATCCGATGCAAGAGAACTGAAAATTTCTTTACTGGCACATCCGGAGATTTTTAAACATCTTTGGAAACTACCTGATTGGTAATAGGCTTTGCAACATAGACTTGTTACTTCGGGGCTGATCCCTCACTCTTCTTAGTGATCTTTTTCTTGTCTTCTTTTGGTTTATTATGATAACAATTAGAAGGAATGTGACCAAAGATCTCGTCACCCATGGTGACCACGACAATCGGCACTATAGCAAAACAAACAACACTAGCAAATCACTGTAGCGTGTAGGAACTGTAGCGAAACCCTAGCAGATCACTATTCGGTACTGCAACAAAAACCCTAGCAAATCCTCAATCAATTTTTCCTAAGTCAGATATTCAGATCGATTTGTCTATTTTATAAGGAAAGCCATTTTACAAACCTTGATTGTGGATTCAAACGTTTCCTCAGTGAAAGGTATAAATTCTCCAATCGAAGACTTTGGAATAATGATAGCACATTGCCAAGACCTCTAACTTATTTCGTATAAGAATTCAAAGATTCACCGAAAAGAGATTGGGAAGCAAATAATTCAACTCTAGCAAAGCCCACTCGATTTTCCCGTGTTTTCTCTTTCTGTTTGAATTTCACAAAAATATTTTCATAGATATGCAATAATTTTAAGCTTATAACATATTTGTTAACAAAATTTTTATAAATAAGTTGTGTGAAATAAATTACTAACTAAATACCCAAGTACTCTGTACACACTATAGAAAATGTTTTAAGTTGCTTCTTTGTAATTATATTTTTGCTAATATTTTTATGGAATTTATTTTGAATAATAGTTTTTGAAGTATTTTATTAGTGTAAGGTTAATAGCACAATTGGTCTCTTGACTATATAACTTGAGATGAATTGTTTGCTATTCTATTGATTTTGGTAATTAAAATCCTGAATTTTTTGTTACTAGTAATGTACAATTTGAATATTGACATTAAATTGTAATAGAAAGGGTAGAAAAAAACTATAAAAAAAATGAAATCCCAAAAAAATGTGTCAATAAAAATAGGAAGAACCCAGATAAAATCAGCCACTGTTCATAGGGTTTGTTTTGGCTGTAAAAAAGATTCAACTGACTTTGGAGTTGTTTAATCATGCAAGAGTTGCAAAGAGCTCTATTTCTTAGCCTAAATAATTTATTTAGAAATCATTTTGCTATGTTGGAAAAAAAAAACACAAATCAAAGCAAAAGCAAAAAATCTTCTTATTCTAAACCCAATAATGTTAGAACCGTACGTGGCTCAGAGCAAAGCACCCTGTGATAAAATCTTTCACTGATGACACTCTGTCAAAGTCAATGGTATTCGGTTTTCAGCCGAACTCGTAAACAGAGGTTACCTTTTAACCTAACCTCATGAATACTGGCAAACTCAAACTTCCCATGGGTTCTTTTTTTAACAAGTAGTTCTTCTTTTCTTTCTTTCTTTTTCTTATTCTTTTTTTAATCTTTTGGGTTTTTCATCTTTTTTAAAAAATATTTTTCTACTTTTTACGTTACACTTTAATGTTAATATTCGAATCGGACTAAAATTGCCAATAATTAGAAAATTGAGGGCTTTAATGGCTAAAATCAAAAAAAAATAGAGACTAAATCATCACAAGTTACATTTAGTACAATAAACTCTATTAACTTCTTTTTTCTCATTCATTACTTTTGGAATGCTCAATGCACTCTTCTCTCTAGTATTAATCTTGACATATGTATTCCACCATAATTTGTTATGGAATATTATTAAAATATAAAATTCATATAACATGCAATAAGACATAAAAAAAATATATATATATATATATATAAAAGAGAGTGCATTAAGTAGCATTCCTCTAAATATAATTATGAGGAATACTAGTTACATTTCTTTCCCACTCTTAATTAGTATTCCTCTTAATATA
The DNA here is from genome assembly GCA_002914805.1 of Parasponia andersonii. Lineage (NCBI taxonomy): Eukaryota > Viridiplantae > Streptophyta > Magnoliopsida > Rosales > Cannabaceae > Trema > Trema andersonii. Next base: position 331,558 of record JXTB01000354.1, read on the forward strand.
TTTATGAGGAATACTAGTTATATTTTTTTCCCACTCTTATTTTCTATTGACATATGGGCTCTACTTACATATATAACAATATAACAGAATTTTTTTTT
>JXTB01000354.1:334255-402401 GCA_002914805.1 Parasponia andersonii
AAGACACTCATATTGGTGTGCATGTTGTGCATGTTTAGGCTTTAGGTTTAGCTATTACTTGTATATTATTCTCGGATTCTCATCTCTCTATTACCACCGAGTTGATTTTAGCTATATCCCTTTATTACTCATCTCTCTCATTTTCAGATTCTCTCAAAACATCTCTCAAATTCTATCACTATTTCTCAAGTGCAAAAAGAGAAAAAAAAACCAATCGAGTTACCGAGTCCGACCTTTTTACTTCAAGTTCAAGGTTCAATTTTCAATTATTGTTGTTTATTTTATTTAAGATTCATGAAATATAAATTAGTAAGTCTATTGTTAATTTTATTTGTGAAATTAAAATTAGTCATTACATTTTTCAATTTTCATTGTAGTTATTCTTTGTAAGAATCTAATATATTATATTTTTGTCATTAGGGTGTTTATCTTCTATATAGTTTAATTATAAATAATACTTAGAATTCATAGTCATAGAATGTCTAATAGAAAATATGAATCTATTATGAGAAACTTTAAAAAAAAAAAAAAAGAAGAAGAGTAGAAAAATTGATTGAATCTAAAAAAGATACTCTTGATAAGTTTTTTATAAGCAATAAAAATGATAAAAATACAAGTAAAAAATATCAAGAAAACGTGGAAGAGTCTAAAATAAAAGAAGAAAGTGAAAATCTCAATCAAAATTTATATAGTGTTCCTCTAAATATTTTTTACCTAAGAAGATAGGAAAATATTATTATTGATGAGAAGTGAAGAGATTTATTAGTTGAAAAAAGTTCAATTCGAGAAAATAACATAAATTATCCAAAAGACGAAAATTCTTAGCATTTCTCTATTATATATTATATACAAAATTATCAAATGGAGAAAACTATGATAGAAAATGTTTAGTTTATTCAAAAGATTTTAATAAAGTATATTATTTTTGTTGTAAGTTATTTAACACAAAACATAGCATAAGTCAATTAAGTAATGAAAAAAAGTCATGAAACAACTGATTGATATAGAATTAGATTGATTTAGAATTAAGGTTGTTACAACTGACAAAAATATTCAATAAAAGATTAATAGAGAAAATAAACAGTGGAAAAAAGTTCTAATAAAAATAATTGATGTTGTAAAGAATTTAGCTAAAAATAATTTGACTTTTTGTGGAAAAATGAGAAGATATATCAACGTAACAATGAAAATTTTTTAGGTCTAATTGAAATGATTGCTAAATTTGATCTAATAATGCAACAACATATTTGACGTATACAAGATGGTGAAATTCATAGTCATTATCTTTGACATAAATTTAAAATGAGCTAATACAAATGCTATATCTCGAAGTTAAAAATATAATACTTAAAAAAATTAAAGATGCAAAATATTTTTCACTTATACTTGATTGTACTCCGGATGCAAGTCATCAAAAACAAGTCCAATAAATGTAGAAGAATATTTCTTAGAATTTTTAGTAGTAGATGATATATCAAGAAAAAATCTTTTTAATGAACTTGTAAATGCAATTAAAATTTTTGAACTTGATATTAGTGATATAAGAGGACAAGGATATGATAATAGATCTAACATGAAAGGAAAGCAACAAAATGTACAAAAAAGATTATTAGAGATAAATGCTAGAGTATTTTATGTACCTTATGGTTGTCATAATCTTAATCTTGTAATTTGTGATTTAGCGATGTCTTGTCCTAGAGTTATAATATTTTTTGGAGTTTTACAATTGATATACACATTTTTCTCTTCTTCACCAAAATGATGGAAAATATTATAAAATAATATATCTAATTTGAGTGTGAAATCATTGTCACGAACATGTTGGGAAAGTCGTATTGAAAGTATTAAGGCAGTTAAGTTTCAAGCTTCAAAAGTAAGAGATACTTTACTTAAACTAACTGAAATTAGTGAAGATCCTAAAATAAAAAGTGAAGCTAAATGTTTAGCAATATATGAGTTAGAAAATTTTGAATTCTTATTGGGTATGACTATTTAATATGATATATTATTTGTTGTTAACTCAATTAATAAGACTTTATAAACTATGGATATGTAAATTAATGTTCATATAGACCTACTGAAGTCTTCTTTTTTTTTTTTTTTACAAAGTATAGAGAAAATTGATTTACATCAGCTATGATTTCAACTAAAAAAATTACAAAATGAAATAGAAATAGAACCTAAACTTCATGAAAAATGAGTAACTCATAGAAAAAAATAATTTGATGAGAATCTTAATGATGAAAGAATAATAAAATATGTTGAGGAGTTTTTCAGAATTAATTATTTTGTTTACATAATAAATCAAGCAATTTCTTCTCTTAAAAGTATATTTGAGCAATTTAAAGTATATGAAATTCTTTTTGGATTTTCATTTGATTTTAAAAAATTAAAGTCCTTAGATGATATAATTTAAAAAGTTATTATCTCAGTCTTGAAAATGTGTTAAAATATAGTGAGAATTCTGATATTGACAATTTAGATTTATTTTCTAAATTAAGAATACCAAGAGAAATTTTCTAAAAGAATTTAATTAACAATTGAAACACTCGATTATATAAGAAGAGTATATTCTTTTCTAAATACTTTTATTGCTTACAAAATATTGTTAACCATTCTAATAACAGTAACATCTACGAAAAGGAGCTTTTCTAAATTAAAAATATTAAAATCTTACCTTAAATCTATAATGTCACATGAAAAATTGAATAACTTAGCCATATTATCTATAGAACAAACTACATTAGCTAATATTGAATACAAAAATTTAATTAATAATTTTGCATCTAAAAAAGCTAGAAAAATAGATTTTAAGTAGAAAAATTAAAACTAAATTTATATAGCCCTTTTCAAAAAAAAAAAATTATAAGGCCTCATTTTTCCTAGAACCTCAACTCATGTTGAGACAACCTTGGATATCTGACATGGCATTCTTCGCTGGCTTCCATATCTTTCTTGATCCTTATTTACTTCATTACTTTGAAGTTGGTATTCTTTGTTGTATTATTTTAATAATTTCTAAATTGACGTTAGTTTTTCTTTTAATCCTTTATACATCTTTCTTTTGAAAATTTCTAAATTGATGTCAGTTTATGAGCTTTACCATATGAGAGTTCAATCTATGAGACGGATGGATAAAGAATATCGAAGAGGTGGTGCTAATAACATTACTTGTGCTGTTGTTCATTTCTTAGCCAATCGAGGGTATTCCTCTCGAAGTAGTATTGAGTGAGCACTCTTTTATTTATCGAAAGAATTTGATTTCCTAACATATTGTTAGGATCAATAAAATTCATTACTCGAAAAGTTTTAGAAATATGTAATAGAGTAGTATTGTACAAGAAACGAGGATAAATCAAATTTATTATCAGACTTGCTAATGCGTAATTTACGTTTTCTTTAGTCTCAAGCATAAAATTGTATCCTAGTTTAGTTTCTGTACTTGAGCTTCTAAGTTTAGCAGAACAGCTATATTTGTTTGTAAACAGTCTTATGACCAAATTCTTCATTACTATACTATAAATATGGTTTGAACTTACTATCTATCAGCTATATATACAAATTTGGTTTGAACTTACTATTTATTAGCTATATACAAATTTGGTTTTTTGTGGTAATCTTTTTGCCTAGTCGAATTGACATTCAATTTAGTTTTTCAATAGACTATACCTTTAATTAGAGTATAGAATACTCTCTTATCATATATCATCAAGTGAGGTTCTAAATATTTGTGAATAATTTTTGTAAAAATGAGTATTTAATCTAAAGTTCTTTTTTCGAGGATTGTTTCTTAATTATTAGTTGGGTCAGTCCTAATGTGAGTAAACTCTTGAAATTTTACTTTGTTTGCAATTGCAATTTTATATTTTTCTTTTTTTTCTTTTTTTTTTTTTGCTTTTTGTTTTTTTTTTTTAATTTGAAGTTAGTATTATGTATGTTTATTCTATGAGTATATTAAAAAAAAAACCATAGATAGTAACATGTTGTTAATTTGTGTAGACTATGAAAGAGAAAAATAAACTTTATAATATGTTGCATTCGTCGGTAATATGGAAGGGAAAATTTTTATTTGTCAAGGCAGAACTTCATTCAATAACAATGTCAATAAAGTACATTCGTGAGTTGGAATCTGTAAGAAACTACAGATAAAATATGAAATAAAACAATAGTGTGTTATTGAGGACAAAGGTATTCCTATCACTAGGTGTCAAGGAAATAGCAAGGAGGGAGATTTTGTTCGTAACAGTCATATAGAGAATAAAATAGATGACAAGTGTCATGGATGAGTCTAACTACGAAGAAAGTGAGGATATAGATAAGAAGATGTTGCGTTATATTTTGTATCATCAATTCTACTTTCATATTTTGAAGTTGATTAAGAACTAATAATCTTCTTGAGTGTGCAGTAAGTTAAATTAAAACGATTGCTGATTATGTAGCAAGTTAAATTGAAAGGATCACAAGACATTCAAGATGGATTATGAAAAAGAGGTTGAAGACAAAAATCAAGAAAACAAGACTTAGATCAATAAAGGTTTTACACTTAGTTCCTATACTTGAATAATTGTTTACATATTATATGATCGTAATGGCTCAAATTTTTCATATAATTAGAATTTTGCAAAGCTAAATTGTCAAATCTATTTATTTCTAATTAAAATATAAAATTTATTTTACACAAACTTTTAAATTGGTTTATGAATTTCTATAGTTTCTATATTACTTGTTAAATCAATTTATAATGTCACTTTTTGGAAACGATTAAAAAAGCCTTGAAATAAAATTAAAAATATACTCTCAGGTAGAATCAGGCAGACCAGTAGTAAGAATCGGTCTATCGATTTCTCTATTTTTTATTTTTAACGAATTTTAAAAAATCCAAGCATTAGAACTGCACTTTCAACGGTTAGTATTTTTAGTCTATCGAAAGTGAACTTTTGGCCTACTGAAAATGACAAATTGTCTATCAAATGGTCTAAAACGGCTAATTTTTATTCTATTCTTTAAATAGAAGACTTTTTCAACACTTGAAACAACTTTTAAAAATTCTTACATTGCTTTATATATACTTTCAAGTTGTTCAAATTATCTTTTGTGAATTAAACTTTCAAATTTATATTTTTTTTTATAAAAGTCAATTGAGTCAAACTAGATCATACTTTGTATTTTTATTTATTCTCTCTAGGCTTATCTTGTATCAATCCTTTTTATTAGAGAGATTCTAGTTGAGTATATCAACAAATAAATACCGAAAATTGTATTTGTGAGATAAGGTTGACACTGGATTCATAAACAACTCAGTTTAGGTAAGATTGATACTGGAGTCTAAATAATCTATGTTATGTGTGATAGAGTCGGAATCAAGACTATTGTAAAAGAGTGAGTGTGACTAAGGTGAAAGCACTCGTTGTGTAAAATTGATAGTCAAGCCCATTCTCTTAATCCGACAGTGGATAGATCGAAGCAGGTAGCCAAGAGCCGAGGACGTAGATAAACTGTCGTGTTTGATGAACTTCGTAAACATAATGTTTGCATTTCTCTATCCCTATCTCCTTAAATTTATTTATCTTGAGTTATTGTAGCTCTGACTTACTAAATCTACTTGTCTTTCAAGAAATTTTGGGAAAGTTTTAAGATCCAATTCACCTTCCCCTCTTGGATTAGCTAACTTTCGACTTACAATTGGTATCAGAGCCTAGTGCTCAAATTTTTGAAACTTAACTGTTTTTAAGATGGCTAGCCCAAATATTTTTTTTTTCAATATATCCAAACCATAACTTTTTAACGGAAGTGATTTTAACTATTAGAGAAGTCGTATGGATACTTATCTTAAGCCCATTAACTTTTATCTTTAGCATATTGTCAATAAATTATCTTTGAAAATTATAAAAGATATAGAAGAATATGATGAAAAAGATAAAATCAACTTCACCAAAAATGATAGAGCTAGAAATATTCTTATGTGTGACTTAAATAGGAATATTTATAATAATGTTGAGAAAGCTAGAGATGCTCGTGAATTATTGAACAGGCTAGAAGTCTCTTATCAAGGAACTAGCTTAATGAAAGAAACTAGAATCAATATTTTTAATAGAAACTATGAGTTGTTTAAAATAAAAAAAAATGAATCTATTTCACAAATATTTTCTAGATTCACAACTATTATTAACTCTTTTGGTGCTCTAGGAAAAATATTTCCAAATGGAAAGTTGGTGAGCAAGATTCTTAAAAGCCTTCTTCGAGTATATAGAAGTAAGGTGGTGGCTATTCAAGAAGTTAAGGATCTTAGCAAACTTCCACTTGAAGGACTTATAGGTTCTCTCATAACCCATGAAATCCTTATGAAAGAAACAAATGAAGATGAAGGAGAGGAGAAGAAAAAGAAAGGAATTACTCTTAAAGCCGCCTTACAAGAAAGCAATGAGGAAGAAGAAGAATTTTTAGATAGTGAGCTTGAAGACATTGCCCTACTTACTAAAAGGTACAAAAAGTACCTAAACTTCAAAAAGAAGAATATCGAAGGTAATGACTTCCGAGAAAAGAAAAAGAAGGATGACAAATTACTTACTTTGAATGCAAGAAACCGGGTCAAATGAAGAATGAATCTCCCTTGAGAAAAAAAATGAAAAAAAAAAAGGCAATGAAGGGCATATGGGATAATAGTGAAGAAGAAGAAACCGAAGGAGAAGAATAAGGAGAAATTGCAAATATGTACTTCATGGCAATAGAAAATGAGGTAAGCTCACTTGAACCTAAAATTAAATTTCATAACAGTGATACAAGTAGTGAGTTTAGTAAAAATGATAGTGATTGTGACTTATCTTATGAGAATTTATTGAGTGATTTCAATGATTTACCCAAAAACAATGAAAAACTTATTTTCATGAACAATACTCTTAAAAAGGAAATTCTTAGTTTGTCTAAATTGGTTGAAGGATTTACAAAAGAAAAGGAAGTGAAATCATTTTGTAATAGTTGTGATATTTTGTCAAAAGAAAACACTTCCTTAAATAACAAGGTTTTAGACTCAACCAAAATTTTCCACAAATTTACAAATGGAGAGAAAAATTTTGATATAATGTTTGGTAGACAAAAATACATTTTAGACAAAAGAGGTATCGGGAACAAATCTTCCATAAAAGAAAATACCTCAAAAACTATATTGTGATAGCTAGTACTAGTGACACCAAACACACTTGCACTTATTGCAATCAAGATAGACGTACTAGTTTTTCATACTTTGTGATGAAGAATGCATATTTTGGTGGAAAACTAGGTTAGGTATTAAAAGATTCTAGAACTAATACTCAAAGGCCTAAATTAGTATAAGTACCAAAAATCAAAGTTTGATTCTTATTTATAGGTACAAAAGAAAAACTTTTGGTTCTTAGATAGTGGTTGCTTCAAACACATGACCGGTGACTATTCCTTGCTCTCATCATTTACAAAAAGAAATGGAAGACATGTCGCTTTTGAAGACAATGCTAAAGGGAAGATTTTGGGTATAGGTAACATTGGTTATAATTTTTCTCCTATTATAAAAAATATTTTACTTGTTAATAGCCTTGAGCACAGCTTGCTTAGTATAAATCAACTTTGTGATAATGGTTATCGAGTGATTTTTGAGCATTCCAAATGCTTGATTGAGGATACTTGTTTAAAAGAAATTATTTTTGAAGGTGAAAGAAAAGACAATGTTTATACTATTGATATTGAAAAATATGTTAGTCAAGATAAATATTTTTCGGTTTTAAAAGATGACTCTTGGCTTTGACATAGAAGACTAGGACATGCTAGCATAAATACTATTTCTAAACTTTCTATAAAAAATCTTGTTAATAGTTTACCTAGTTTATTTTTTGAAAAAGACAAGGTTTGTGATGCATATCAATTTAGAAAATAATTGAAAAGTTCTTTTAAATCCAAAAATATCATTACTACTTTTAGACCTTTGCAACTATTTCACACAGATTTATTTGGACTGTCAAGAGTAGATAGTCTTAGTGAAAAACACTATGCTTTTGTGATAGTAGATAATTTTTTAAGATTAACTTAGGTTCTATTCATTGTTCATAAAAATGATGTTTTAAATCTACTTACTAGAAATGGAAGTGATCATGGTGATGAGTTTGAAAATGATGAAATGGAAGAATTTTACTCCAAAAATAATTTTGATCATAATTTTTCTGCTCCTAGAACTCCATAGCAAAGTGAAGTTGTAAAAAGAAATACTAGAACTATACAAGAAATGACATGAAGTATACTAAAAAAAATAGTTTGCCAAAATATTTTTATGCCGAAGTGATAACTACCGCTTGTCATATTGTAAATAAAGTTACGATAAGACGAATTTTGGAACAAGACACCTTATGAGCTTTGGAAATGTAGAAAACCCAACATTGGCTATTTTAAAGTTTTTGATTACAAATGTTTTATTTTGAATACTAAAGATAACTTGGGAAAATTTGATTCAAAATCTAATGTTGATATTTTCCTTGGATACTCCACTACTAGTAAGGCTTATAGAGTTTTTAATAAAAGTACATTGGTAATAGAAGAATCTATGCATATTATTTTTTATGAGTCTAATGCTCTCTATGAGGAGAGAAAATTGGATGATTATGATGTTGTAATTTTAGAACCAAGTTTGAATGAGCCAAATGCAAATGAGAAGTCAAATAAAGAGAAAGATACTCAACTACAACAACAAGATCTTAAAGAAGGAAAAGAAAGAGACAATAGTAATAATCTCTCTCTCCCTCAAGATTTGAAATTCAAATATACTTATTCTAAAGACCAAATTCTAGGTGACCCTTTACAAGATATCAAAACTAGAGCATCACTTAGAAATATTTGTAATAACATGGCTTTCATCTCTCAAATTGAACCAAAAAGTTTTAAGGATACCGAAAATGGTGAATCATAGATTTTAGCTATGCAAGAAGAACTAAACTATTTGAAAGAAATGATGTGTAGGAATTAGTTCCAAGACCGAAGGACCAATCGATTATTAGGACTAAATGGGTATTTAGAAATAAAGTAGATGAGCATGGGGTGCTTGTGAGAAACAAAGCTAGATTAGTGGCTCAAGGTTTTAATCAAGAAGAAGGTATTAATTATGAAGAAACCTTCACACTCGTAGCAAGATTAGAATATATTAAGATGCTCTTAGTATTTGCATGTCATAAAGATTTCATTCTATATCTAATTGATGTTAAGAGTGCATTTCTAAATGGATACATTTTAGAAGAAGTATATGTAGCACAACCCATCAGTTTTCAAAATCATAAGTATCCGGATCATATTTTCAAATTGAAAAAGGCTCTTTATGGTTTAAAGCAAGCTCCTAGAGCTTGGTAAGATAGATTGAGTAAATTTTTAACTTTAAATGGCTTCACTATGAGAAAAGCGGATACTACTCTTTTTATAAAAAGAAAAAGGATAGAAATGATTTTAGTTCAAATTTATGTTGATGATATTATATTTGGTGCTACTAATGTGTCTCTTTGTGAAGAATTTTCTAAATGTATGCTTGATGAGTTTGAAATAAGTATGATTAGAGAACTCAATTTCTTTCTCGAACTTCAAATCAAATAAAGCAAAGAAGAAATTTTTATCAATCAATCTAAGTATATCAATGATATGCTCAAGAAGTTTGATATGGAGAATTCCAAATCAATGAGAACACCAATGAGCTCTACAATCAAACTTGACAAGGATGAAAATGGTAACGCAGTAGATATTACTAAATATCGAGGTATGATCAGCTCACTTCTTTACTTAATAGTTAGTAGACCGGATATAATATTTAGTATTTATCTATGTACTAGGTTTCAATCCAATCCTAAGGAATCACATCTTAGTGTAGTAAAACATATATTGAAATATTTGCATAGCACTATGAATCTAGGATAATGGTATCCAAAAGGCACACACTTTAACATTACAAGTTTTTCGGATGCAGATTATACCGGTTGTCAAACCGACCTTAAGAGCACCAGTGGTACTTTTCATTTTCGTGGTTATTCACTTGTGTTATGATTTAGTAAGAAACAAATTTTTATTACTTTTTCTACTACTAAAGCTGAATATATCTCTACTAGTAGCTATTGTGTTCAATTTTTTTGGATAAAACAAACTTTCATGGATTTTGGAATGCATTATGAACATGTACCTATTAAATGTGAAATACTACTGTTATTAATTTATCCAAAAGTCTAATTTTGCATTCATGAGCCAAGTTCTTCGTGATCATATACAAAAAGATGATATTGTTCTTGTGTTTGTATGTATTGAAAAATAACTTGCTGATATCTTCACTAAACCTCTTAACGAGGATCATTTTTGCATGATTCATAGAGAACTTGGCATGATTGATCATAAGAAGCTTCATTGATATTTTCCTTTATTCAATTGTTGTTTGTTTCTTCTTGTATGCTTGTTAAATTGCTTGTTTGATGATGTTTTTTTTAATGTTGTTTTAATCAATTTCATCGCTTAAAATAGTTTTGAACTAAATAACTGCCGAAATAGAGATTTCAATAGACCAAAAAATTTTTCGAATTGCCGAAAAATTGTACTAGAAAGACAGTTCTCTCTGAAAGAATCAGCAGACAGATACTGGGTCTTCGGTCTACCAAAAAATAGTTTTGACATTTTTCTTCATTAATTTTTCACACATTCTCTCAACCGAAACCTCCCTCTTTTTCACACCCCATTTTTATCTCTTCTCATTTCCACTCAATTTTCTCATCAAATCTTTCAATTTTCACCCTACTAGAGTTGATTTCATCGCTTTTCTACTCTTGATCTTTGGTTTTCATATTCCTTTGCATCTAAATCAGTTTTTTCATTGCATAAAACCCTAGAATCCATAATTCCTTTTTTTTAGTCTTCTCTTGATTCAATGGCTCCTAAAAGGGAAAACCCAAGGAAAAAGGGAAGAAAATTCGGCATGAGGGACAAGAACAATGCACTAAGGTACGGTTAAACACTCCTCTTCTTGAATCTCCTACCCTCATGAGCAGGTATACAGAAATCTTTTCCAAAAGAGTATTATTTGGGATAGAACATTCAATTTCAGGAATTTATCATATGTGAATTTTTTAGATTATATTGAAAATATGGGATGGATTGAATTCTGCTCTATTAGAGAGACAGAGTATCCTAGGTTGGTTATAGGTTTTTATGCATGTGCCAATATTTTTCAGAGTTAACATGTTGTCTTTGAGTTTCTTAGGGAAATTAATTTTTCTGTCACAAAATAACTCTTTGTTAATATCCTACATCTTCCTATGGGTAATTACAAGCTTCCTATTACCAACACTTGGCCTATGATCGAGGATTTTGATCCTCAATAAACTATGCTCTGTGTCTATTCCCTTGATAGTTTTCAACTTAGGTCTCGTGTCACTAATCTTACTCTAGAGGCTAGGATTCTCTTTCAATTTGTGTCTCAGAATATGATCCCTATAGCTGGTCATAGGGATACACCAACCTTTGATGATATTTGTTTCGTCAATTTCATTATTGTTGAAGAAGGCTAGATTTATCATTCTTTATTCTTTATGAGATAATCAATACTATAGAGAATAATAGATCTTCTTTTCCTTATGGTTTCCTTCTCACTTGCATCTTCCAACACTTTAACATTCCAACCATTGATGAGGTTGAGTGTAAACCTTGGTCTATAAATGTGGAGATCAACAACAAGATTTATAGTCTCATGGGCTTCACTTTTATCAACAATGTATGGGTGGCCAACACCAAATAGGCAAATGAGCAAAACGTAGGTGCTCAACAAAAAGCGAGAGGTAGTAGAGCTGCTGAAGGCATTGAGGAGATTCCTGCACCATAAGAAGGCACTCCTACTCAATCTTTGGACTTTGCTAAGGCCTTCAACAGTCTTTTTGAATGCTCAACACCATCCAGCTCGACATGCAATATCTTCATGATACCGAGCTTGAGCATTACTAGATTATCTCAACTGATGTCAACTTCATCAGTTAGATATCCGAAAGTAAATTCCAGATCATTCAAGATCAGCAGGATAAGATGATGAGGATGATACAGTCTTACTTTAGGCATTTCTCTCCTCCTTAGTTGTCTACTTTTATTTTTTTTCTTAGTGGATTGTTGGATATTTTTTTTTATGAACTCTTTGCTTCTATGGTTGCTTGTATGAACTCTTTATCTATTTTACAATGGATATTATGTTTGCTTTATTATTCTCTCTTGTGCATTATTTTGATGATATCAAAAAGGGGGGAATATGTGTGATTTAAATCTTTTCTCAATTGGTATCCATGAAGTTTTTATTTTTTTTAATTGGTATCCATGAGCATTTCAATTTTTATTTAACAAGTAGTATAGGCTAGATTATTTCAATTAATTTTCATGAGCAACATATTCAAAATATGCAGTTTTTATAAGTTTAAGGAGGAGTTTTTACTCTCTAAAATTACACATATTTTGAGGAGGAACTTAACGAGTCGGTAAAGATGCTTATCTCTACTTATTTTATATTCCCTACTTTATTTTAAATCAAATATTTGTTATCATCAAAAAGGGGGAGATTGTTGAGTTATGCTTTGTATCATCAATTCTATTATCATATTTTGAAGTTAACAAACATATGATTAAGAACTAATAATTTACTTGAATGTGTATCAAGTTAAATTAAAAAGATCACAAAACATCCAAGATGGATTATCGAAAAGAGCTTGAAAACAAAAATCAAGAAAACAAGACTTAGATCAACAAAGGTTTTACACTTAGTTCTTGTACTTGAATAATTTTCTACACATTTTATGATCTTAATGACTCAAATTTTTCATATAATTAGAATTTTTCAAAGCTAAACTGCCAAATCTATTTATTTCTAATTAAAATGTAAAATTTATTTTACACAAGCTTTTAAATTGATTTATGAATTTTTATAGTTCCTATATTACTTATTAAATCAATTTATAAAGTCATTTTTTAGAAACAATTGAAAAGGCCTTGAGATAAAATTAAAAATACATTCTCAGGTAGAATCGGTAGACCGACAGTGAGAATTGGCCTACCGATTCCTCTGGTTTTTGTTTTTAACAATTTTTTAAAAATCTAACCGTTAAACTGCACTTTTAACGGCCACTATTTTCAGTCTACCGAAAATAAATTTTCAGTCTGCTGAAAATGACAGATTATCTGTCAAATGTTTTAAATGGCTAATTTTCAGTCTTCAAATAGAAGCCTTTTATCACTTGAAACAACTTTTGAATATTCTTACATTGCCTTATATATACTTTTAAATTGTTCAAATCATCTTTCACGAATCAAAATTTCAAATTCACTTTTTTATAAAAGTCAATTGAGCTAAACTAGATCATACTTTGCGTTTTCACTTATTCTCTTTAGGCTTATCTTGTATCAATCATTTTTATTAGAGAGATTATAGTTAAATGTATCAACAAACAAACACCAAAAATTATATTTATGAGGTAAGGTTGACACCAGATTTATAAACAACTCGGTTTAGATGAGACTAATACCGCAGTCTAAACAATCTGTGTTAGGTGTAAAGGCGTGCCTAAGGTAAAAGCACTTGTTATGTAATAGGGGCGGTCAAGCTCATTCTCTTGATCTGATAGTGGATAGCTCGAAGCATGTTGTCAAGAGCCGAGGACATAAATAAATTGTCAGTTTTATTGAACCTCATAAAAATAGTATTTGTATTTCTCTATCTCTATATCCTTAAATTTATTTATCTTGAATTTGTGCATGTAATTTATGTATTTTTATTTGTTGTAGCTCTTACTTGCTAAATTTTCTTGAAAGTCTTTCAAGAAAATTTGCAAAAATTTTAAAACCCAATTCACCCTCCCCTCTTTAGTTAGCTAATCTTAGAGAAATATTTGTATTTCAGATCAAATTGATAATTTTAAGCCGAAGCGGAAAAAGTTTGGCAAACAATGTGGAATAAAAATGGAGGAATACACAGAGAATGTATTTATAGACGAGGGAATATTGGTTCTCAAATCCGATACAGAGAATGATATCGGTGGTGACTCCATGAATTCTATAGATTCGAAAGAGTTGATGTTAGAGCGTGCTTTTGATGTTATTGACACAAAAATATTGCAGGTGGAATTGAGTGAGCATAAAGTGAAAAATATTGCAAAAGTGGAGGAGTTGAATGACATTTTGGAAGAGGAGTGTGAACAATTATTGAATGAGGTATGTCATGTTGATATGGTGAATTTCAACAAATTTTTATAATGACTGACTTTTTTCATTTTCTGCATTTTTTATGATTACTAATTATTAACTAAAACAATGGATCTGTGTTTCAGCTGAATACAAATTATGGTTTTGGGGGACAACACATATTTGACACATGGACAATCATCATTTGTCTATCCAATCAAGTGCAGTTCTTCATTTTATATTGGTTTATTTGACCGCAATATAAATTTGAATTTGGAACTCGGCATAAAATCGTACATTTTCAATATAAACACTGACAATAGGTTTAATTTTTTAAACTTAATAATGAGTGTTATTTAATCCAATATTTTATGTTATGTGGTCTAAGTCGCGTAGAAGTTGTATCCCATGCAGTTCTAAAGTAAGTTTTCTTCGTACTTGTACATAATGTTATCACACTTGGTATTAGTATGCTAAATTGTGGTTGTAGTGAGATATTGCTTGCAACTAAGACTGTGTTGTACGTAGAATTCATGTCTTGAGCCTTCTACCAGAAACCTTATTGCATAGCCGTGTATGAATTGCATTAAAAAAAATTTCCTTCCAGTGATTTTAGTTGTATTGTATATTTTGTCAATTCTTATTAACTATTACAGTTTGAATATACTGAAGGTTATAAATGGGTTGCTGACCTCCTAACAAAATACGAGCATTATAAAAATCCAAATAAAATAAAACATTGGTGGATTCCTACTACAATTTCGGTGAGCTATTAGAATTTATAATAAGGAAATGACATTCTAAATTATTCTTACATTAATTCAAACAAAAAAATTAATGTTTATATATATATATATATATATAAATGCATACTAGAAAAAGTACAAAATATAAGAATAAATACAATTTCATCTTTTTTTTAAATAATTTTTCTTAAAAATATATATAGCTAATTGAAAAATAAAAGAAAATAAATTATGAAAAATCTCGTTTTAAATAAGAGCAATTTGGACTTTTTAAGCCCAATGGCACAATTATAAATATCAATTTTTGGAATAAAATATTGAAAATATATAAATATTTTATTAATTTGCTACGGTGCCCTTTTTTTTTTTTTTTTTTTGCTTATTAACCCTTAAAAATTCTCAAATTCTCAAAAAGAGAGGCTTGGAAGAAAGAAAAATAGAGAAAGGAGCACTTTATGTTCGAGTTCTGTCGCGCTACCACCATCGCCTGCTTGGGCCCATACACTAGCTTGTGTCGAAGGGCTTTCGAAGACAAAACAAACGTCACTGGTCTCGCCTCGTTTCGACGTCAAACGAAGCTATAACGACCCCGTAAATATTTCACTTTTCGGCCACCAGAGCGTCGTCCAACCTCTGTTTTCGACACCTCTGGTAAGTGGACTCTTGTCTCGTCATCGCTGACTAGTTCCAAGTGGTTATTCGTCAAAATTCCTCTCTGGTAAGTTTTTATCATATTTAACATTTTTACCAATAATATAAAAAGTGATATTTATGTAATTAATTTAGTTACATGATTTATTTACCCGAGATAAATATATGAGGTGAAAGATGGTTAAAAATTATGAATAATTACAGTTGGTAAAAGTAAAAAAGGTAACATTAAGTGTAGTAAGTAGTAATTACAAAAGATGACATCTTTCTAATTATTTTCAAAAGGTGGTATTTATGTAATTCTCGGATTTTTGGGCTTAATTAATGCTAGAGACCTTGAAACTGAGTTCTGACTTCGAATTTTGACTCAGTTAGGTCGAGGCATGAATTTCGATATAAAATATTACTATGTTTCGTTGAGAAACGAAAATTGAATTTTCGTGGCACAAATTGCACCATTTTGCGTGCCACAATACGGTAATGTACCAGGACCCATTTTTGACAAAGTATATACCTAATCTAATATTTTTGGGTGCTTTGAATTCAATAATGACCTCCATTTCTATGTTTGAAGCTCCAGTTAAAAAGTCACTTTTTCAAGTGGACTTATCGGAAACCAAAAATTGTCGTTTAAGTACCTAAGTGACCAAGGAAGATTGTTCGAGTATTATTGACCCGGAATTACTATCATATCAAGGTAGGGGTTTGATTACCTAACTTTTATATTTACTTCGGATTTTAATTGTGTTGACACTTATTTATGAAAAATCGTAATTTTACGATAGTTAAAGAAATTGTTGTTAATTATTGGATTATGCTGGTATTGGACTGTATAGATTTTATACATATTTTTATATTATGACTATGGGGTAAAACAACGGTGTGCTGCCCTTGTATGGTAAATCCCAGAATAATACCAAGTTGAATTTTAAAGCATGATTTGATTATTGGATGAATGGTTATTGTATACTATTACACGTTGTATATACCATAATATCACACACTTGAGTTCCATAATAGTATCACAGTATTTTTAGATCGCTGGCGAGTTGTTGCAATGCTAGATGAGAGACCTAAGCCCCAGCGTAGGTTTTTACTGATACGCCTATAGGTAGTGTCAGGATGTTGAGTACCTCTATTATAGAGGTATTACAGGAATGTAATAAGAATATGAGAGCTCACTTATATTCTTATTGATGTATGATATGTATAATAATGATGTGATTTTGGTTTTAGTTTTGAATATGTGATTATTCTGGATACCCTAGATTTATAAACTTGATTTATAAATGGATTTAAAGGAACTAACCATACACGTTTGCTAAAATTGCATCCATCCAAAAGATAATTAAATTTCTACTAAGCATATGAATACAGATCTTTTACTTTTTCCTTCTTAGGTAGTGCTCGGTATGATTTTAGAGATTTATGAGCAGTTTAGGAAGGAGCTAGTTACCAAGTGGGAAACTGGTAACTTGTAAGATATATCTGTTTATTTTTTTTAGCTTGTAATAAAATACTTAAGGGCCCATTTTACGGATTCGGTCTGTATTATTAGTGTGCTAGATTATGAAACTACTGATGATTACGCTTGGATTGTTTTAATAAATTTCGTTAACGATCTAGGTCTAATGGTGATCACAAAACTGTAGGAATTTTATTATTATTATTTAAATAACTTTTGAACCTCAACTTAGGAATCTCTTTTTCTGCCACTAGCCTAGGGTTTGGTTCGTGACAGAAAATTTTGGTATCAGAACGGCTTATTTATCCACCTTGAATGTGACACCGTTCGATTAGATTGTAATTAATTTTCAAAAAAACAAAGAATAAGTATTTTTAAAAAAATCGGCATTATTGTCTCACCGACACTTTGGTATATTTATACAGACTAGTAAAATGCTTTTGAGAAGAAGAGTATCGAGGCAAGAGCTAAGAAATGATAGTCCTCTAACACAACAAGAAATCCCTGACCCTCTTACTGATCTTATGAGACTTTGCGGGAAATACTAGGATTAAGAGCTCAGTGAGATCCTAAGGCTCGTCAGGCCAACTTTTTCAAAGATTTTATCAAGTTAAGTCCACCAAATTTCGACAGTAAACCAGACCCCACTGCAGTTGAGAAGTGGTTGAGAGATGTTAAAAAGATCTTCACAACCATCAGGACACCTGCTAAGTTCCAAGTATTCTTTGTCATTTATAAGTTATCTGATGGAGCTGCCAACTGGTGGGAAACTATTAAGCTATCACGACAGGAGACTAGGATGACCTAGGAGATCTTTGAAGGATTGTTCAGAGATCAATATGCCAATGCTAGTCATAAGTCTGCTATGATTAGAGAGTATAAGTGACTCAATCAAGATGACTTGACTGTGAGTGAGTACTATATCCGGTTCGCAGAATTGGCACAATATGCCTATACACTAGGAATTGACCGTACCCTTCAGATAGTTAAGTTCATGGAAGCTCTGAGACCATCTATCCTAGAAATGATCATGACTTAACATATTGACAACTTGATTGAACTAGTAGCTGCAGCACAAAAATTGAAGCCTTTCTAAATGATAAGTCGACGACGAAGGAACAGTCGAGGAATAGAGGAAATAACAGGAAGGCCAATAGGAGAAACCAAGGCTAATCACAATTTCAAAGTAGTGGTTTTTCTAGAGGAGGACAGTTGAGACCATACGGATGCTTTCACTACAGCTAGTAGGGCCATCAGTAGAAGCTAGCCTTATCTCAAGGTAGGCCATAAGGAAGCCATAATGCATCCGTACCATTTCAGGGCAATCAGATGAGACTAGCCCATAACCAATCGCAGGTGTTCAACTTTCCTTCTTTCCAGCAGTCTTTTGGTTCTTAGCACTAGTGCTAGTACCAACCACAAGGTTCAAGCTTCATCTAGAATTTTCAGACTTCAAAAGCTTCTAGTAATTAAGGAGGATTCGGATACACTAGTACCGGTCCAGGACCTAATAGCAGCCAACTTGGCCAAGGGAGAGTGAACAAAAGGAAAGAAAAAGTTACTAGTCAAGCCTTTGTTGCCAGCGGAGTTGAGGATGCTCATGAACCGACCAATAAGGGTATTATTGATGGTATGATTCTTATTTCACACTCTTAGGTATATGTTTTATTTGATACTGGTGTTAAACATTCTTTTATATCCTTGTTGTTTGCTCAACTGTTAGGGTTGGAATGTTCTATTTTAGACCATGTTTTGACGTTGGGAACACCAATGGGTGGAATAGCTGATGTTTCCACTGTATGTCAAGATTGTCTAATTATGATTAATGGTAAAGAATTATTGATTGATTTGATACTTGATGTGATTCTCGGTATGTACTGGTTATCCAAATATCAAGCCAACATTGATTGTTTCAAAAAGAGAGTTACTCTTTTGCTTAAGGATAGATGTCTTGTTGTTTATCAAGTTCGATTGAATCCTTTGAGACCAAGTCCTATTTTGAAAACATGCATGGGTGGAAGGAAGAAATTTGAATATTACGAGAATCTATTTGCCATTAGTGGTGATGTAGGGACTAACGATTAATACCTTAGGTATTAGTGGTTAGTGAGTTTTCAAATATTTTTCCGGAGGATTTACCGGGGCTACCACCTGATAAGGAAGTTAAGTTCTATATTGATTTGATTCCCATACCCCAACTAGTTTCTATTCCAGCCTACCGCATGGCTCCAGCAGAAATGACTGAGTTAAGAAGTCAATTGGATGATCTTTTGTCAAAGAGATTTATCAAGAATAGTACTTCTCCATGGGATACACCTGTATTATTTGCTAAGAAAGCTGATGGTACACTCAGAATTTGTGTTGATTATAGACGACTAAATCAGCTTACTGTAAGAATAAGTATCCTCTTCCAAGGATTGATAAGTTTTTCGATCAATTGGGTGGATCTAAATTCTTTTCCAAAATTAATCTTAGATCAGGTTATCACTAGTTGAAGATTCGAGAAGAAGACATATCGAAAACCGTGCTCAGGACTCGTTATGGTCACTTTGAGCTCTTGGTTATGTCGTTTGGTCTGACTAATGCTCTTACAGCCTTTATGGATCTCATAAACAAAATTTTCAGACCTTATCTGGATCGGTTTGTGGTTGTCTTCATTGACAATATCTTAATATACTCAAAGACTCGAGAGTAGTATACTGAACATTTGAGGATGGTACTTTAAATTTTAAGAGATCATTAATTGTATGTCAAGAGATCTAAATGTGACTTCTAGATGACAAAAGTGAAATTCTTGGAACATGTGATTTCTCAAGGGAGTATTTCAGTCGATCTTACTAAGATTGAATCTGTTCTAAAACAGGAAAGACCGAATAATGTAACTGAGATTAGAAGTTTCCTCGATTTAGCAGACTACTATCGTTATTTTGTGAAGAATTTCTCGAGAATTGATTTACTTTTGATCAAATTAATAAGAAAAGATATCAAGTTCACTTGGAATAATGATTGTGAAAAAGCCTTTATGGAACTACAGAAGAGATTAACATCAGCACCTATTTTTACTGTTCTTAACAGTAATAAACCTTATGTTATGTATACTGATGCTTCAAGTTCTAGTTTGGTGCAGAATGGCAAAGTAGTGGCCTATGCTTCTTGTCAGTTGAAGCCACATGAGAAGAATTACCCTATTAATGACCTGGAACTTGCAGTGGTGATTTTCGCTCTCAAGATTTGGAGGTGTTATCTGTATGGTGTGAAGTTTAATATATTCTCTGATCACAAGAGTTTGAAGTACCTTTTCATTAAGCATGATTTGAACTTGAGGCAATGTAGATGGGTTGAAAATATGGAAGATTATGACTTCGAACTGCAATACCATCCCGGCAAAACTAAGGTTGTAGTTAATGCCTTGAGTCGAAAATCTCATGGTATCTTAGTTGCACTTATTATTTAGGAATGGAAGAACTTAGTGGCAATTGGAGAGTACGATTTGCAGTACTTCGAGTCTCACAATACTGCTTATCTCAATAATGTTATAGCTATACTAGCACTTCTCCATACTATACAGTAAAGTCAATGGCAAGATCAAGAGTTGAGAATGATCTGGAATCAACTCCAAAATGGTGAACAATTGGAAGGTTAGAGTACAAATAGAGAAGGATTTATACTTTTTAGAGGAAAGCTAATTGTAGCTAATAATCTTCACCTCAGAGATACCATTCTCATTGAGGCTCATAAGTCCAAGTTTCCGGTACATCTTGGTAGCACAAAATTGTACCATGATCTGAAAAGACAGTACTGGTGGAAAGGTATGAAGCGTGATGTCACTATTTTTGTAGCTAAGTGCATTAATTGTCAGCAAGTCAAGTTTGAACACTACAGACCAGCTAGACTACTACAGTCTTTGCCCATACCGGAGTGGAAATAGGATCAGATCACAATAGACTTTGTGATGGATTTACCAATAACTTGGAGAAAGAATAATGCAATTTGGGTGATTGTTGATCGGATGACAAAGGCTGCTCATTTCGTACCGATCAGTTCTGATTTTTCACTTAACAAGCTTAGTCGTCTTTACATTGACAATATTGTTAGATTTCATGGAGTACCATTAAGCATAGTTTCTTACAGAGACCCAAGATTTATATCTAAGTTCTAGAGAGTTTTATATAGAGCTTTGGGAACAGAACTGAATCTCAGTACAGCTCATCATCCTCAAACAGATGGCCAATCTGAGAGGACTATTCAGATTCTAGAGGAAATGCTTCACTCTTGTATACTGGATTTTGATGGAAGTTGGGATGATCACCTATCATTGGAGCAGTTTGCTTACAATAATAGCTACTAAGCCAGTCTTGGCATGGCTCCATATGAGGTATTAAATAAGAGACCATGTAGATCACTCTTGTGTTGGGCTGATGTAAAGAAGCATGTTACTCTTGGGCCAGAATTGAATCAAGAGACTACTGAGAAAATTTCCAAGATTCGAGAAAGGCTCAAGGTTATGCAGAGTCGTCAAAAAAGCTATGCGGATCTAAAGAGACGCGAAATAGAGTTTGAAGTTGGTGATCAAATATTCTTGAAAGTTATGCCAAGGTGTAGGATCAATAGATTCAGACTAAAAGGCAAATTGGCTCCAAGGTATATTAGACCATTTGAGATTACTGCTAGAATTGGGCCAGTAGGTTATCGCTTAGATTTGCCTCCATAATTGGGCCGAGTACACAATGTTTTTAATGTCTCGATGCTTAGAAAGTATGCGCTTGAATCATCGCCTGTCATCCATTATATAGAAGTGCCATTACAAGAAGATGTAATATACGAGGAACAACTAGTTTGAATACTGGGAAGAGAGCTCAAAGTGTTTTGAAAGAGAGAGATACCGCTTGTTCAGGTTCTCTGGCAACATCACAAGGAAGACAAAGCTACTTGGGAGCTTGAGACAGAAATGTACGAAAATATCCTTATTTGTTTAACTTTCGGCTTGAGGTTGTACTTTGAACTTTGTATTTGAATTTTGGGACGAAATTCCTTTAAGGAAGGGAGGATGTAAAATTTGGTTTTAAATAGGGGCAATTTGGACTTTTGAAACACAATGGCACAATTGTAAATATCAATTTTCAGAATAAAATATTGAAAATATCTAAATTTTTTATTAATTTGCTACAGTGCTAATTTTTTTTGTTTATAAACTTCTAAAAACTCTCAAATTCTCAAAGAGAGAGGCTTGGAAGAAAGAAAAAGAGAGAAAAGAGTGTTTTCTATTCGAGCTCTACCACAACGCCACTGTCACCTGCTTGGGCCCATGCATTAGCCCATGTCAAAGGGCTTTCGAAGACAAAGTCAACGCCATTGGTCTCGTCTTATTTCGACGTTAGACGAAGCTGTAACGATCCCGCAAAGAATCTGCTTTAAGCGAAGTTTTCCGGTCACCAGAGCACCGTCCGACCTCCGCTTTCGACACCTTTGGCAAGTGGAGTCTTGTCTTGTCATCGTCAACTAGTTCCAAGTAGTTACTTGTCAAATTCCTTTCCGGTAAGTTTTTACCATATTTACTATTTTTACCAACAATGTAAAAAATGATATTTACATAATTGATTTGGTTACATGATTTACTTACCTGCGATAAATACATGAGGTGAAAAAGGATAAAAATCATGAATAATTACAGTTGGTAAAAGTAAAAAGGTAACAGTAAGTGCGGTAAATAGTAATTAGAAAAGAGGACAATTTTCTAATTATTTTCAGAAGGTGGTATTTATGTAATTCTCAGATTTTTGGGCTTAATTAATGTTAGGAACTTCAAAATTGAGTTCTGATTTCGAATTTAGACTCAATGAGGTCGAGACATGAATTTTGATATAAAATATCATTATGTTTTGTTAAGAAACGAAAATTGGATTTTCGTGGCATAAAATTACACCGGTTTGCGTGCCATAATATGGTCATGTACTCGAACTTGTTTTGAGAAAGTATATACCTAACCTAGCAATTTTGGATACTCTAAATTCAATAGTGACCTCCGTTTCTGTGTTTGAAGCTCCGGTTAAAAAGTTACATTTTCAAGTGGACTTATTGGGAACTGGAAATTGCTGTTTAAGCATCTAAGTGATTAGGGGGGATTGTTCGAGTGTCATTGTTTCGATAATACTACCACATCGAGGTAGGGATTCGATTACCTAACTTTTATATTTACTTCAGATTTTAATTGCATTAAAACTTATTTTATGAAAAATCGTGATTTTACGATGGTTAAAGAAATTATTGTTTGTTATTGGATTATGTTGGGATTGGACTGTATGGGATTCTATATATTTTTACATTATGACTATGAGGTAAAACATCGGTGTGCTGCCCATGTATAGTAAATCTCGGAATAATGCCAAACTGAATTTTAAATCATAATTTGATTATTGGATGCATGGTTGTTGTATACTATTATACGTTATACATAGGATCACACACTTGAATTCCATAATAGCATCGTGGTATTTTTAGATTGCTGGCGAGTTGCGGTATTTTTAGGAGAGAGACCTAGGCCCTTATGCAGATTTTTGCTGATATACTTACAGGTAGTGTTAGGATGCTGAGCACCTCTGTTATAGAGGTGTTACAAGACCGTAATAGGAAGATGGGAGCTCACTTATATTCTTATTGATGTACGATATGTACAATAATGATGTGTTTTTGGTTTTGGTTTTAGTTTTGAATATGTGATTATTCTGGATACCCTGGTTTTATAAACTTGATTTAAAAATGGATTTAAAGGAACTAATGATATAGGTTTAGAAAATTGCATCCATCCAAAAGGTAATTAAATTTATACTGAGCATGTGAATGCTCACCCTTTACTTTTTCCCTCTCAAGTAGTGCTCGGTATGATTTTGGAGATTTAGTAGGAGTTTAGAAAGGAGCTAGTTACCAAGTGAAAAACTAGTAACTTTGTAAGATATATCTATTTATTTTTCTTAGTTTGTAATAAATAATTAAGGACTCGTGTCACGAATTCGGTCTGTATAATTAGTATGCTAATTGGTGAGACTACTGATGATGATACTTGGATTGTTTTTATAAATTTCATTAACGATCTACGTCTTATGGTGATCACAAAACTGTGAGAATTTTATTATTATTTTTTTTAAAATAACTTTTGAACTTCTACTTAGGAATCTCCCTTTCTGCCACTGGCGCGGAGTTTGGATCATGCCAAATTATATTTAGGGAAAATTACCATAGCAAGCACTATATTTTTGAAAATTTTGGCAAACACTTTAATACACCCTTGCTTTTTTGTGAAAATAGAAAAAACGATTTTTTTTTTTAATAAAGAATCTCATACACTAAAGCTTTGTTGGAAAGAAATTAGAATTTTTACAAGTAACTTAGAGAGTATATATTTGTTAGGATTTTTTTAGTACAAAAGTTTTTGAATTCGAAACAATTTAGTAAAATTAACCTTGTACTCAATTATTTAGAGAAAAACTCCCTTAACTTCGTTAATCTTAGTTCTGTTAGAAAAAAAAATCTATTTCTCTTAATTTCTTTTTTAGGGTTAAATTCTCATTCTTTTATTTGTAACTTTTAGGTTCCTATTCTTAGATTTTTGTTTCAAGTTAATCTATTTTAATCTTTTTTTTTAATCCAAAACTCTCGTTAATTAGTACTTGTCTAAAATATAGTCATTTCAGTGGAGGTAAAATTAGAAATAGAAACAAATTTTATTTGAAAGAAAAAAAGAACTATATTGACACCTCAACTAATATAAAGTCACACATATTATATACAAAAAGAATAAAAATGACTAATTCACCCTTGTGCACACTTTTATTTCACCTTATCGTCCTTTTCCATTTCCTTTCCCCTCACTCAACACATTGCCTCCATGATTTTTTTTTTTTCTTTTTGTCCCCTTTTTCTTTCTTTCTTTCCTTTTTTTTTTTCATTTTGTTTATAGAAATTTAGAATCTCACAACAACGGAAAAAAAAAAATTACAAATACAAGCAAGCAAGCAACTCTTTTTTTTTTTTGTTTTTTTATTGTTACTAATAAAAGAATATAAAGAGCAAGCAAATTAAACAGAAATGAGAAGAAGAAAAAAATACAAAAATCAACTAAAAATAATTTCTAAACCAAAACCAATCAATCAATCGGATGGTATATGGCTTTACGAATTATCCTTTCCTATTTGGCAGTATTTCTATTTTTATTCTAGGTAGAATTTTGATTATATTGTTAAAGAAAAATTGCAAATATTGGTTTCTAGAGTTGGAGAGCGCAGGTTCTCCAATGGAAGGATATGCACTATTTTTTCTTCTCGTTTAGATTTTTTGTTAGTAATAAGGTGACTTAATGTTATCATTCATTCTATCTATTTCCGTAAACTAAACAACAAATTCATAAAGGGTAATTTGTAATAAAAATTCCCAACCTTTAGAGCCTTTGGCACTTAGGTTCCTGGCCTTTAAATCTTTACATTAAACTAAAAAGAAAAGTTGTAAAAACCTGGAATTTTCGAGGGTAATTTAGACGTTTTACCAATTTTTTGGATATAGCAATGGAAATTTGCAAAAATTTTATGTTGAATGACTAAATTGCAATTTTTGGGAGACTAATTTGAAAGAATTTTGGAGAATAGGGACTATAGTATAATTTTTAAAAAATTACACAATCCTCTCCCCCCCACACACACACACTCTCTCTTCTCTCTCCCTCGCTCTCAGTCTCCCTCTCTTTCTCCCTTGCTCTCGGTTCTCTCTCTCTCGACCGAAGGAGACGACAGCCACAGCTGTCGCCTCCCACCATTGTTCGGTTTGCCGACCACTCGTCGTGACCTCGCTATGCTGCCATGAGCCTCTATCACCGATCTCACCAGTTGCCAATGCCCGCTCGTCAGAAAATGCCATTAATGGCTGTTAGAAGCTTTTCCTCACCGCCGTCATTTCGGGATGTTTTAACTCATGTTCTTGGGTTCGTTGGATTCGTCTCGTCGCAAGAATCGTCAAGGTATATATATCTTAAACTCATACTGCCCGAATCAAAAGTTGTCATATTTAGATATTTTGAGCTCTAAGTTTGACTTTTTAATCCGGTCATTGAATCGTATTTTTGTTGTCATTTTTGGATTCTATTCAGAAAATAAGGAAGTTTGATATATATATATATATATTGCCTATGTTTGGTATGCGGCACGAAAATCGAAATTAGATGGCTAAGATTTGCCTCATTTTGCGTGCTACCGGTTCGATATGGGCCCAGACCTGAATTGGACAAGTTATATGTCTAACCTAACTATTTTGGGTGCTAAGAATTCAGTAAAGAGAAGGTCTGTTTATGGATTTGAAGCTTCATTGGAAAGTTAGTTTTTCGTAAGAGTACGAACAAGGGCTTAGAATTGGTTCCCGACCCTCTGGGCAATCGTCAACGACACCTCGAGGATTCAATAGTGTGGTTTCGCTATTCTTATGAGGTAGGGACTCAGTTACCTTCGTTTTATATCGTTTTCGAATAAAACTTATTTTCTGCAACATTTGAGAATAAGCGTGGTTTTTGAATTATTTGAATATATGTGGTAGAATATGATTGTATGAAATATATACTGTATTGCTCTAGAAATTTTCTAAGTGCAGGTTATTTTTAGGTATATCAAATATAGGGCCGTCATGCTGCCCGTTTTTCTATAAAAACCTAAAATGCTTATTTTATTGAAAAACCAGAGTACGATTATTTTCACGCTTCATTTTTGTGTTGCACATATTATAGGATCATATATAAGCACCATGTTAGCATCATGGATTTATAGCGTGGCTTTGCATGTCCCACCGTCGATGTAGAGTCCATAAACACAGTGGAGTTTTGTTACTTCTTATTACCTCCCCATTTGGCAGGTGTAGGCAATTCGGTTGCCCCTCCAAATTTGATAGGCGACACATGGGTGTTCCCTCCGAGTATGGGCTTAAGTGTCAGCAAGCTGTTAGGTACACTTAGAACCATCATCTTGGGTTTCCACAAATGAGAGGATGTGAGCTAATGAGTATGGGTTGATTTGTGTCATGTGCATCTTAATTGAATGGTTTTGATTTTATTATTTTATTTATACATATACTAATGGATTTCTGATTTTGAATCATTATATATGTACGTATTAGATTTGAACTAACCATGCAGGGACTTTCTACCACTAAAATGTCTTCGATCGAGGTAACTATTTTCCTTACTGGGCATTGTGTGCTTATCCCTCCTACCTTTCTCCTAAGGTGGTGTCCAGTGCGATCTTGGTCCTCAAGAGGAATGAGAGGCCACCTTGATTCTAGTCCGTTGTCTTGGTAATGCTTGAAGCGCGTTGTTGTGATGTTTGGACTGTTTGGATTTTATTTTAGCATTGAACCAAGATTACTACATTCTATTTTTGGTCTGTGAACTCATGTGTGCTATTCTGGTGTTTGATTTTGATGTGAACGATGATGATGATACCTGGACTTATATTTGACTTAAGTTTTTTGACATTTATTTAATCTATGTTTAATGATATATACGAACTATAGGAGAGATTCATGGGATGAAAATTCCTATTATTTTATTTAAATGGACAATTTTATAAAACTAGAACTTTTTGATACTTTTCAAATAAATTGATGAATTTTTCTTCTTCGTGAAATTCTCCTTCTACCGCTAGCCCAAATTTTGGGTTGTGACAAAAGTAATTATTTCTCTAAAACTCATTACATCAATACTTTAATGACTTTGCTCAAAAAATATTGGTTCCTGATAAAATCCTTTTCTTAATTAAATCTTATTATTACTCAATAAAATTTAACCAAAAATAGAATTTTGACAAACAAAACTATTAAATACTAATTTTATTTTTGCTAAGACTGTTAAATACAAATTGTTGCATATACGTATATATTTCTATGTTGTTATTTTGTAAATCTAAAATTCAGAATTTAAATTACAAAATATCCAAATCTCATAATATTTTTTTATAGAGTTTACCCTTTTTTTTTTCAGGAACGCAATTTTTTTTTTTACTCTTCTTTAGAAAATAGAGCAAAATCCCTCTATTTGATTTCTCTCATGAAAAAAGAAAACCAAAAGAAGAAAGGAAGGGGAAAAAATGCAACCACATATTTATCCAATTAATTTTATATTTTATTAAAGAGCACTAATCTAATAGATTTTTTTTACTTTTTTATAAGTATTATTTTGGTTAATTAAAATTCAATATGTACGTATTTTTATGATAAAAACAAAGATAAAAAATACTAAATAATGTATATTTATTTTGGATTATGACCCTTTATTAAATGCTAATAAATAACTCTTACTTTCTCTTTTCTCGTAAATAGAAAATAGTATCATTTTTATATTTATATTTTGACAATTTGTTCAATTTATATATTTTGATTTAGTTATTATCAATATTGATCTTTAAATTTAAAATTTATTATAAATTTTTACTATGATACTAATTTAAAATAATTAATTTATTAAAATGATACAATATACTTATTTTTATATAATTTATTTTTAATTTTTATATAATATTTTGTTAAATTTACTATTATAAATTTATATTTACGGCCTATAACCAAAATTTAAATTATAATTTAAACCGTGAAATACACGCTATAAAAATAATAATTTCACTTACAAATAATTTTCATATTTGAACATCCTCGTAACCCTAGTTTTGTTCTGACCGACTTCTTCTTCTTCCCAATAACATGTCGCCTCTGCGAAATTCAAACCGCATGGCTTCCAGGAACTATCCTCACACCGGCGATGGTGCTAGCCCTGGGTTTGTTCTCTCTCGTATATATATATGTATATATATATATATATCTATATTGGGTTGCCACTTATCTTAGCAAATTCAATTTTTTTTTATCTTTTTTTTTTTCGGGTTTGGGTTTGACGCAGAAAGATCTTCATCGGAGGTTTGGCCAAAGATACTAGCGTAGGTGAGATATCGATATTTATATCGTATTTTCTATTATACTACATATTGAGGATGTATAACTTTTCTTGGTAGTTATTGCCTTTGATTTTCATTAACTATTTTTTTTGGATGGGTGTCCTTCAATTTCGTTATATACCTATGTGCGTAGATATATTTGTATTTTAAATCACATGAATTTGTAATATTATTTATGTGTATATATATATATATATATGTGTGTGTGTGTGTGTGTGTGTGTTGATTTGGTTGCAGAGACTTTTGTCAAGTATTTTGAGAAGTACGGGGAGATAACAGACTCTGTTATCATGAAGGATCGTCAAACCGGTCGTCCACGGGGATTCGGGTTCATCACCTATGCGGATCCTTCTGTCGTTGATCAGGTGATCCAAGAAACCCATGTCATCAATGACAAGCAGGTCCTGCTCTCTTCTTTCTTATGCGTTCTTTATTTATTCACTTTTTATTTTTATGCGAATAGAAACTATTTGCTTTTAAAGTTTTAAAGAGAAATTCTGAACGGCTGTTTTCGGTTTACATAGAGAAGAGTGTAGAAAACTGTTTAATCAAGGATGCAATTGTAACATAGATTTCTATTTGTTTGTTCTTTAAGATATTTAAAACAAGGGAATAAGTTCTTTTGGTTATGATTTATGAAATCTGTTGTTATTTATTGTAGTTTTTCGGATTGAATCGATGCTTTTCAAAGCTGACAAATATTTCAGTAATAATCTGATCCATGTTTAAGTTAGATTTAGTTAACATTCAACATTGATCCTCCATTCGCACCTCTCATACTTGAACCAAGGATGGTCTTGTGTTCAAACGATGCGAAAGTGATATAGGGAAAGAGTTTTTTAATCTTAAGACCATTAAAGAGTTAAACTCGTTGCATAATAATATTGTTTCATCATGTGTTTGTGGCTTATTAAGTTGTTTCTTCAATATTCGTGGAAAAATTAATGATGTTAGAATTTTTTATTTTCATTTTGATTCTTGTGGATAATAGCTAAAAGTTTTTTTTTTTTTTTTTGTGTTTTTTTAATGAATGTTAAAAGCAGGTTGAGATTAAAAGAACAATTCCAAAGGGTTCTCAACAAGCAAACAATTTCAAAACAAAGAAAGTTTTTGTTGGAGGAATTCCGACTACAGTCAATGAAGGTGTGTTTCTTCCCCACACTATGAACTTGTTTGATGTTCTCAAAGTTCTAACTTCTACGTGCTGTTGTTTTGGTATGTTTGATGTTTTAGATGAATTCAATGATTTCTTCTCGAAGTATGGAAAGGTAGTGATGCACGAGATCATACGCGACCATGCAACCAAAAAATCTCGAGGCTTTGGTTTTATAGTTTTTGAGAGTGAAACAGTAGTTGATAATTTGCTGGAAAATGGAAATAGGATTGATATGGCTGGTACTCAGGTAATTTCTTTGCAAGGATTCTTGATGATATCGGGTGTATGCATACATAATTCTGCTTCGTATAAAGAAGCAAATAAAGGCTTTACATTAAATAGTTTTCTCAGTGGGAAATCCTCCTGAAATCCACAAGACAGGTTCTCAAAACTAATTTGCTTATTAAAAACAAACCTAGGTTGACTTACTTCTTTATTGTAGGTTGAGATCAAGAAGGCTGAACCAAAGAAGGCCTCAAACCCAGCACCAGTTCCCGCCTTTACTAGTGATTATAGGACACATCTGTACAATGATATCCCTGGATATGTTGACTACTATAGTTCTTTTCGCAGTGGTACTTTTGGTCCTACGTCCTATAGGTCATTGGGAGGGTTTGGGAATAGGTTTGGTGATTATGTACGTTATGGCAGTGATAATGACTATAGTTCTGATGGTTTTCCTGGTTTTCGAGGAGAGTCGTCAAACGGTGGTTTTCCTGGTTATCGAGGAGAGTCATCGATTGGCTATTCTAGTCGCTTTTCTTCTTATGACGAAGGGCTTGGTGGGGAGTATAGTGGCAGTGGCTTAGGTGGATTTGGGCTTGGAGGTTATGGAAATTACACTGGTTCAGGCCCTGGTGGTGGTTATGATTCAGGCCTTAGTGCTAGTTATCCTGGACCAAGAGATTTTTATGGTAGTAGAGCAAGTTACAATGACAATGGTCGTTTCCATCCTTATGCAAGGTAGATATATGATAAGCTGTCCCATAGAAGATGCATGCAGGTTTTCTAATCGCCAATGTAGGTACTTCTGCAAAGTGGACTCAGTTAAGATCAGATAGACTTTTAGATTCCCTGGTTTACAAGGAAGATATTAAGTCAAAGTAGTTAAGC
Source organism: Parasponia andersonii (assembly GCA_002914805.1). NCBI lineage: Eukaryota > Viridiplantae > Streptophyta > Magnoliopsida > Rosales > Cannabaceae > Trema > Trema andersonii. The sequence goes on from JXTB01000354.1 coordinate 365,552, forward strand.
ATCAGCTTAGACCTTTTAGTCAGTATTTTGTTTTATGAGCTATATTGTCACTCTTATTCAAATTAGACACTTGTTGTTATGAGAACTAGTTTTTAGTATCAATATAGACTTGCTTGTTTTTAAGGATTATGGTTGCGATATTCTAGTTTTGTTCTTCTAACATGTAGCTGCTTTTGTATTGTAAAATACTCGATTGGTTTCTTAGAATGGTTCAGGATTCACGCATAGGTGGTGTGCAACGATGCATACTTGCTAGCAAGGAGCATATGGTTTAGGCTCTTGAGCTACTTTCAAGCTTATTTCAGGATTGTAGGCACTTTGAGGCACCAGTATTTTGCCTGGCTATGGAAAATTGAAATTCGTTTACTTTTTTGCAAGTTTATGTATGTACATATATGTGTGTGTGTGTGTGTGTGTAAAACGATCTCAGAATATTTCCTGGGAACAATCAGTTTTGTAAATGGTATGTACGTGTAGGTGGTGGACTTAAAAATCATAATAGTCTTCCACTAGTCTACTGGCCCTTGCTCTGTCCGTACCTTTGCCTTTCAAGAAAGGTGATGGCTGCCTCGTAAACAGACCTTATATAAATAAAATGTAGTCAAATTTGCTTGTGTCTAACGTGATTCCTTTTGCGACCGTGTGTCACACTATGGTGGACCATCTATCACTTTATGAGGGATTCATATACTGTCATGTCTCTCCGAGATTATCTAGATGTGCCTGTTTCTATTCTTCATAAAAGAGAAAATAATAAAAGAAAACAATTGCTAGCATGATCCTTTGTACTTTGTTCACGAAACTGTGCTTATGAATTATGAGACCGATTTTTAAGTTGATTTAATATTTTTTGGGGGTATGTGGCGTTGGGTCAGACATCTACATCAAGATTGTGGTTGTTCTTGGTTGTATTATTACCACATCGCATCTTTAGTGATTTGATTCATTTGGGTTGTTCATTCCATCATTGTATCATACCCTGTTGTAAAAACCTTTATTTATTTTTTTTCTTTTCCGAAAAAACACATCCAGAAAGCCTTCCTCGAATCCAATGCAAGAAAAGCATGTTTTTGTCATAGCTCAACTAATTTGTACCGAGTTTCTTTTGGTAAAGCCTGATTATTTCGGACTTTAAGAATGTCATTAAGCGAAGCGCAATGGTTAAATGCAAGGGAATGAAGTGGATACCGCATTTTCCCCTTAATTAATGTGTTTATTAATACAGTCAGATAGTGGTTCCCAATGACTCTTGTTGACTTTATGAGATTTAACTTGTTGACCTTATGAGTACAATTGTTTTATGTTGTCATATAATGTAGCTTATACTGAAGTAATAAGAAAGTAAATCTATAAATAAAGGAAAGGCAAGGGAGTATACGCCGCTTGTGGTATTTTGGTGCCTCATTTTGATGTTCTCCAGAGGTTTTACAACCCACTGGTTCGTGCATATTGTTTCACCGCTGCTGGCATTAAGCACTTTTGCATAGTGGACACAAATAGGAGTAACTATGACCATATTATTTTCCCTGGTTTATATATATGATAAGTTAATGTTATTGAAGCATCAGCCTAGAGCTTTTAGCCACAGTTTTCTTTCTTCTGACTACATGTAGGTCTAGCTACCTTCGTCGTGTAAATTACAAGTTTAATTTTGCCAAGTTTGGTAATAGTAGTTATTTTTGCCTTTTCAATATTAACCATGCAACTTTTTATCGTGGAAAATGTTTTGCAACCGGAGCGTAATGAATTTTTGATTCATGTGTCTGTATTCTAATGATATACTAATTGAGAAAATGAGAAGCAGTGGCTAATAAACAACTATAATTAGTTGGTATTCATAAGAATATAAACACTTGCACTTGCAGATCAAAATTTGTCTCAATGGCGCCATATAATATCACATTGTTTACCCGTTTCGGAATGTGAATGCAATAGAAGGCCCCACCAATGAAACGACGTCGTTGTGCCAAGCTTCCCTTAGCCTATAAACAATGAACATCTTTATCTATTTATTTATTTATATTTAAAGAGAGTATAGAGGTGCGTGCCCGTTTGCTCTCTCTCTCTCTCTCTCTCTCGTCCATCTAAAGCCCTGCTGCTTCTGAAAAAATCTCAACAATAAGTACAGTCAAACTCCGCACGCAGGCCAGTCACGTGCCATTAGGCCTTAGAGCAGCGTAGCGTCACGGATTTCGTCACGTGTCGATTTCTACTGCAGAATCAGAACGCCAGCCTCTCTCTTCTGTGACACGTGGCAGTTTTCTCGATCAGGAAGTTATGGAATGGAATGAAATCTCAAATTACCGAAACTATCCCTCACTAAAGTTGGCCACATTCCAAAGCGCATTTAATCGGGGAGGCCATTATCATAATTTAGGAAATTTGTAATATTGACCGAACCTTCTTCTTTCCCAATTTTATTTTATTCTTAAAATGTTTAATTCAAGTTTTGTTTAACAGTACGAACTTCTCTGCCTTTTTTTTGAGCCAAGTAAGAGAAAGAAGGAAAGGACATTCTGGCATTGGATTGTTGTAGAGGTAACATATTCGATTTTTCTTTTTTCTCCCCATAATTCAGTTTGATTCTTCCATTCTTGTAAGAATCGGCTTTAGTTGAAAGCTTTGATTGATTTTGATTTTGATTTTGATGATTGCTTAGTTTTATGTTTTTTGTTAGCAAATTTGGTAATATTCTTATTTATTTACGTCAAAGTTGACTGTTGATCATGTTTGATCTTAGCTATTTTGCAAATAAGATAAAGATTGTGGCTAATTTTTTTTTTCTTTGAATATTCATAGTTCGTGATAGTAGAGTAGATGTTAAGTTAAAGTACAGAGGATTTCATTTCATAGTTAAGGTGCACAATAAAGCCAGTCTTAAATTACACTTCATTTTGGGAGCTCATAATTTTTTTTTTTTTTTTTTTTACTACAACAAGAAACCAGAAAGTGGTTAATAGATATAAATGCAAATATGTCAACAAAATCGTTATTAATTTGTTTATTTTTTTAAAAAATGACGTTGGTGAAGTTTTATGCAAAACCAAATTGGTCTGCGGGGCTTCGAGATGTATGAAGTATCTTTTTTCAATATATCCATGTTACAAAGTGTGTCACGGACTTGAATTTTATTTATTTCTGATGGCTTCTTATTCGATCTTTTTTTTTTTTTTTAATTATTTTGAGTGTTTAGTTGCCATCTTATGTTCCAATCAATTTTGATGCTATGTGAAAAAAAACTTGATGTAATTTCTTTCGATGCTTAAAGGAGAATTGCATCTGGACGAAATTGTATCTGTCCCCTATAATATACTTGGTTTCAAGGTTTATGTCACGGACCATTTTGACTATTTAACTTAATTATTTGCTATATTTCGTAAAAGGATCTGATATTTCACAATACAAAGATTCAGAAATGGGAGATTCGGAAGGAGGTTTTCTCGATAATTTTCATTCTGGTGATTATGTATCGCTTTGGAAAAGCTTTGGAGCATATGGCATTGTTGGTGCTGCTGTTGTTGCGATACTTATACCCATATTTGTTTCCACTTTGTTTGTCGGAAAGAAAAGGGGGAAACAAAGAGGAGTTCCTGTTGATATTGGTGGGGACACAGCTTATACGGTACGCAATAGTCAAGTAACTGAATTGATAGAAGTTCCTTGGAAAGGAGCCACAACTATGGCGGCTCTGTTTGAGCAATCGTGTAAAAAGCATTCACGCAATCGATTTCTTGGGACGAGGAAGCTTATTAGCAGGGACTTTGTTACAGCTAGTGATGGTAGGAAGTTTGAGAAGCTTCACTTGGGAGAATACGAGTGGGAAACCTATGGTGAGGCTTTTGATCGTGCTTCCAACTTTGCATCTGGGCTTGTTAAATTAGGCCACAATGTGGATACTCGTGCTGCAATATTTTCTGAAACCAGGGCAGAGTGGTTAATAGCTTTCCAGGTATCTTTTCCGCAACTTAATACGTGTCTACATTGGTTACTTGTTGTCAACTTTGTTTAATTATTTTATTTTCAATCATCGTTTCAAAACTCGCAGACAATACTAACATTTCTACTGGCATTCAGGGATGCTTCCGACAGAATATTACAGTTGTTACTATTTATGCATCTCTAGGCGAGGATGCGCTAGTCCATGCACTCAATGAGGTAAGTGATGTAATCATTTTATGTATATACATGATATTCTAGGGAAGTATTGTATCAGCTGAGGAATGGAGGAGTCATGGCAATGAAATCACGTCTTTGTTAGAATACGTAAAATATGATATCAAATATAAATAGATTGAATGGTCCTCGTCTTTTTTACCGAAAAAAAGGGAAAGAATGATCCTCATCCTAGCAATTTTGTATTTGAACAGACCTCAACATCAACCTTGATATGTGATTCCAAGCAGCTAAAGAAGTTGGCTGCAATAAGCACAAGCCTTACAACAATTCAGAATGTTATTTATTTTGAAGAAGAGGGAAGTTCAAATGATCCAGGATTTTCTGAAAGTACGACCAACTGGAAGGTTACATCCTTTTCTGAAGTTGAAAGACTTGGTAAAACAAGTCCTTGTCTGCCAAGCCTACCCTCTAAGAATGGAGTTGCTATTGTCATGTACACAAGTGGCAGTACAGGTCTGCCAAAGGTTGGTTTCCCGCTGTTTGATTTTTCATTATGTTTCCTTTGTCCTGTTTGAGCAGTATTACTGATCCACATAACTTATTGAAGATTGAAAGGTATAAATGTATTTTGTCTTCCTGTGACTTGCCTATATATATATATATATATATATATATATATATATATATATATATATATATATATTTATATCTCTTCCTTCATTGAAGAAGGCGCCTTCTGACCGAATCAGTCAGAGAGAAATATATTCCCCTTTACATTTCAGTTAAAATGAAACTTTCACTTTTCCTTTATAAGTGTCTATTCTGACTTGAGTACTTGTGTAGTTATCTTCTTAAAGTATTGAAACTTGAGCAGTTATTTCTTCATGCTCAAGTGCATGATGACATTGTTTGATATGACTGTGTAGGGTGTTATGGTAACGCATGGCAACATTGTAGCCACTGCCGCTGCAGTTATGACGGTGATTCCAGGACTGGACAGCAAAGATGTGTACTTGGCATATTTGCCCCTGGCTCATGTTTTTGAACTAGCAGCTGAGGTACCTTTGTATTTGCTTTTACTTGTGCAGCATAGTTGCAGAAAATTATTTTAACACTGTTGTGGTTGTCCAGTCTGTCATGTTGGCTGCAGGATTACGAATTGGTTATGGTTCACCATTGACTTTAACAGACACTTCAAACAAAATTAAGAAGGGAACCACGGGAGACGCTTCTGCGTTAAAGCCAACTCTCATGGCAGCAGTTCCTGCTATACTGGATCGTGTTCGAGATGGAGTAGTGAAAAAGGTGTTTATTGGGTCTTTTAATTCTTTCCCTGCAGTTTCGTGATTATTTTGGGTGTGTTACTTCATGGAGCATGTTTGTTTGTTGATTATTTGGATAATTTCCAGGTTGAAGATACTGGGGGTCTAGCGAAGACTCTTTTTACGTTTGGATACAAACGTCGGCTGGCAGCTGTAGAAGGAAGCTGGTTTGGGGCCTGGGGACTGGAAAAATTGTTGTGGGATTCCATTGTCTTCAAAAAAATACGCTCTGTACTTGGAGGAAATATTAGATTTATGCTCTGTGGTGGAGCTCCTTTATCTGGTGATTCACAACGCTTCATCAATATCTGCATGGGGTAATTATTTCATCTTCTTGATATTTCTAATAATCGGATTTGAGGTTTAAGCTTATACTACATGTTAATGGAGATATAATTTATATATTTTATACTATTAAGTCATGGGTTACCCGAAGATGGCCCTCCTGTTTGACTAGTTAGTAGTTTCTAGAGTGAGTATATTGTGTTCTTTGTTTGGACATCTTTATAGTCTATAGATACTGAAATCGTAATAGAGGTGGAGAAGTACTTGAGGAACATATGGACTGGCCTCAAGTTCTCAAATTACTGTAAACTGTTGAAAAGAATATTTGGGGCAAATGGCGTAGCCTCATTTAGTAATGTATTATGCTCAGTTGCTTTGAAGGTAACATTCCAATGTTACTTTATTGCGCTAGGCTGCAGTCAATGAGCTCAGCTATAAGCTAAGATCACTGTCTGTCATATAGGTTTTTTTTCCGTGTTCTTTCCTGTCATATTGAATAAAAAGAAAGAGCTGGTAGGACTTCTAATTTGAAGTGCATTGTCCATCATGTGCTGGTTTTGTTTTTGTTTTTGTTTTTTTTGTTTTTTCGTTTGTTTGTTTGTGTTTTTTTCATTTTTGTTTTTTGTTTTTTTTTTTTTCCCCGGTCTAGGGAGATAAATTCGTGGATGAAAATATGGATATTTAAAGGGACATCACCTGTAGATTAGTGTACGTTATTGTACTTGCTTTGCAAGAAGAGATTATTGGATTCCTTTTTTAATTTTTATTTTTTAAGAGAGATTGTTGGATTTCAAATTGACATATTTGTTTGTAAAAATATATGTCATGCATTCATGCATATTCAAAGAAAACACTCTTTCAGCCAGTCATTGAGATGCCTAGCTATGTCAAGTTCTTCTGATGGGTTTTCTTATTCGTTATGTGTATCTATTGCTTGATCGCACTTTTCTGCTGACTATACTTAATTAGGGCTCCTATTGGTCAAGGATATGGCTTGACAGAAACTTTTGCTGGAGCTGCTTTTTCTGAGGCAGATGATACAACAGTGGGCCGTGTTGGGCCACCTCTCCCTTGTTGCTACATTAAGGTATATTTGTGAATTTTTCCAAGAAAAATTGGGTCTTTTATGATTGGACCATAAGCTTCAGATTAAAAATGACAATGTGGATTGTCATGTTTGTAAAGTTCAAACTTCTGTAACTTATGTTTTTTGTATGAATAGTAAATAACCAATAACCAATCGAATGTTAATTCTACAGAATCTGTGACAGTTGATATTTAATGTCTTCTCTTTTGCAAATACAGCTTGTTTCTTGGGAAGAAGGTGGTTATATGACGTCTGACAAACCAATGCCCAGAGGGGAGATTGTTATTGGTGGACACAGCGCAACGGCTGGTTACTTTAAGAATCATGAAAAGACTAATGAGGTGTACGAGGTGAGTTTTTTTCCCTAGCTGCGTGAGTGTGTTCTTAAGTGTGGACATGTTTGTTGCAACATTATCCTCATAGCTTGCAAGTACTAGTTCTTAGGACTTGTTACATGCTACAGGTCGATGAGAGGGGCATCCGCTGGTTTTATACTGGTGATATTGGAAAATTTCATCCTGATGGATGCCTAGAAATTATTGATAGAAAGAAGGACATTGTTAAGCTTCAACATGGAGAATATATCTCTCTCGGAAAGGTGTATTACTGCTCTGCCTAATGTTCTTGATATATAACACACTGAGCAACAGTTGTTGCTCATTATGTTGTTGCCAACACGACTGCACACTGGGGAACAGTTTTTTAGTTTCCTAGGTTGCTCATTATGTTGTTGCCAACATGACTGCAGGTTGAATCTGCCCTAGTGTCAAGTAATTACGTGGATAGTATCATGTTACATGCAGATCCCTTCCACAATTATTGTGTAGCTCTTGTTGTTCCTGTACGTCAAGTCCTTGAGCAGTGGGCCCAAAAAGCTGGCATCAAGTATGGGGATTTCTCTGAGCTATGTGGGAAAGCTGAAGCGATAAATGAGGTTCAGCAATCCCTCTCCAAGGTTTGTTTCTACTGTCGCTTGCTTTCAAGATTTTCCGGCTATGATGGATGTTTGGAGCTCCTCTGCTTTTCATTAGCTTAAAAAAAAAAATGCAGTGAATACCAGTTTATTTATTTATTTTTATTCCTTCTTAATCATTTTTGTGCACTCACACATTTATGTTGGAGGATTTCTTTCTATTATTTTGTCGGGTATGTATTAGCCTCTGGACCACACATCCTATTTGGTTATAGTTGTCGCTATTATTTCCCTTTAAGCGCAGAGTGCACTTTATATTGCAGAGTAATTCTGAGGCATTCATTCATTTGTGAATTGAGATGTTAGTCTTTCACTTTACGTTTTAGGATGATGGACCACTATCCATGCTGAAACAACAATGGAACCAATCCAAATTTTTATTTTAGTGAGACTATCGCAATGTTTTAATGCTTCCAATTTTTTACATGCAGGTTGCAAAGGCTGCAAAACTGGACAAGTTTGAACTTCCTGCAAAGATTCAATTGCTGCCAGATCCATGGACACCGGAGTCTGGATTGGTTACTGCTGCTCTAAAGATTAAGAGAGAACAACTGAAGGCCAAGTTCAAAGAGGACCTTAAGAATTTATATGCATGAACTGGCGGAGTATGCTATGGTTAGACGTTGATGTTTGTTCCTCTGATGTTGAATTAGATGTTTATTGTGTTATCTTTTCAGCTATATTGTTAACCACATATCGAGTATTTATTGCTGAGTTTCTTACTCCCTGCAACAGGAGATATTCAAACAAACTGTTTTGTAATATACTTGGGCTATATTTTTCTTCAATTATTTTCTTCTTTCTAGCCCCAAGTTAATTTATGGGTCTGGTGATGTTAGTTAATTTCGTTCTCTTGTTTGTACTTTCTTGCTCTTTTTGACGAGAACAAATTCCCAGTTCCTTATCAGTTTGTACCAATTTATGTTGTGTTGGTGTGTTTGTGTAATCTTGATATCTATTATTGCATAAAGAGAAGCACCAATCATTATAGAGAGAAAAAAGAAAAAAAAGAAAAAAAAAAAAAAGAGAAGCACCTCTCAATCATTATTGAAAGGGATACCACTATTATCTATAAGACTATAACGTTGTGTTCCGTTCCACTGTTTGAAGAGGAATATTTGTTGCCGTCCAATAAGGGTTATGGCATTACATTAGTTTTGTTAATTTAAAGGAATTAGGTTCATAAGTGGCACTTCAAGAACAATTTTAACGAATACTCTAGCTTATATAAGACAAGCCAATATTCTCAATCTCAAACATGTCATGGGTACGCAAACGCTTGGCCAGCCCTCAAACGTATGAAGATAACGTAAATTATGTGAAATAGAGTGGTTGTAGCAGTGTGTGTTGGGGTCTTACAGCTGTGAGCTTTGGTAGTTACTGACTTTCAGAAGTCTATATCATGTAATTTTTTTTTTTTTTTTGTGAAAGTGAGAAGTCTATATCATGTATTGCGACACCAAAGGAATCCGAGAAAAGAGCAGAACAACCAGTTATTGCTCAATTTCTAGCAAGGTCAAAGGGAATAATAGTAAACAGCAGTCATTTACTCATCCATGTGTTCTCTTCCCCAAATCACCCCCCTTCAATGGAGGGGTGGAAATGTCCAGAACTTCTGTAACATATACGTACATTATGCTAGAAGCATAAATGAATCTCACAATGTAAAGAGATGGGTGTATTGATATCTATTTCATCTTAAAATAGTATATACTGTTTTTTCTCCTTCTATAAGCACATCCAGCAGTGTGCAAAATATAAGAGTTTCTAAGCACGTATCACCGATCCAAAATTTGATTGCCAGCATTCAAAACTCTCCCCTATATTCTTTTTCTATCTTTACAAGGGATTATGCTTTTCTCCGAAAACGGTTATGAGTTTCGTACGGAGGACAGTTTTTTAAGTGTTGTCTGGCTTAGAGGTTGTACTGCACAGTTTTGCTGGCAATGGTGGTAGTGGTGGTCGTAGGACGATGTATAGAGCAGGACCAAGAAACGGAACCAATGACAAGGGCAGAAGCCAAGACCCTCTGTCAAACCTGCAAAGAGAATTTATAAAGTTACTTGACGAGGAGACAAAATTAAAAGCCGTGATTGTAAATATTATTACCCTTAATTAATACCAGAATCCTCACCATTTCCGGGCAGTCATATCATTGTAAACCCAAAATGGAGCAAAAGCTGATAATAGAGTAAAGTCCAGGCAAGTAGCATGGATCTGCAGAAAAAAGGGTTTATGTCTCAAGTTAACCTTGTTAAACTATAAAACTTATTTCAATTAATTATTATGATTGCACATAATAAGTATAATGATCGTAAAGTGACTATAATGATCATAAAACTTTACCACAGGATAACAGGACTAGAAGAAATTGAAGTAAAGGAGCTAAGCAGAGGTATAATGACTGAATGAAAAAGAGGAACATGATCCATTTCAATATCATTACTCGTTCCTAAAGTACAAGAAATTATTGAAACACTAGTAACAATCCTATAAGTTTATCATTGTTGAACAACTTACAAATCTGCTTTCCCTGAAGTACTGGAAAAATTCCTTCCAGTCATCGCCATTAGCTAATCCTGCATATGTGATTATACCTAGTCCTGCAGCAAGTGAAACCTGATGTCCAATGGAATTATTCCGAGACAGGATACAGAAATTAGTATAATTTTAAATAATCCTAACATCAAGTATGAGTAATTTTAGTTACAACTCTTATGGTCATTACATTCGTCAAAAGAAAAAGAAATACCAAGGAAAATACCTGATGATCAAACTTTTGAAAAGGTTTGTGTTCTCCAGAAAAAAAAAAAAAAAAAAAAAAGTCTATTTGTGGTGGCATACTCGACAAATTTAAAGAACACTCAGAATGAAAAGGTAGTTGAATCATACTCTCCAACATTATCACTTGACTGCTCAAGTAGTGCATAATACCAGGAAAGTTTTCAATTGAAATTTCTTTTAAATCATAACTTTATGCATAAAAAAAAAAAAAGACCCTATCAAATGACCTCCACTTACGATAGTGCATGCAGAACACATATACATGATTTGAATTAATTTCTTTTCTTCGCTTTTAAGAAAGGTTGTTAGTCCTACACTAGAATCTTGGGGTGTGTGGAGTTAAATCTTTACTGTTATTGGTCTATGGTTTTCATGCATTATTATGTGAGTACTATGCAGTTTTGCAGCATTGTCATTAACTTTTTACAAGTAGTGGGAACGATCTACCAATATAAATTCTCACCACAGCCGTTAATTTTGATTCTAGAAAATTCAGAGGCCATCTGCTGAGCTCAGTTTCTTCAACAGGAGGAGGTGGAGGTTTCCAAAGTACAAAATAGGGAAGAAGAGCGTATGCGCCACCGAAGAATGAAAGTACCACAAAAGGCCAGACTCCAACATTGCTTTTGGAACTGCAAATACAAAATTCATAATTCAGCTTATCAAGTTCTGAAACACCGACATATAGGAATAGAATGCTTCTTGAGCTGCTTCCTATTGCCCCTGTCAGCACTTGCAGCGGACAATTAATCATCATCCTATACGATAGCTTACAAGCATCACCCTCTATGCTTTGACCAGAACTTTGTAGTAGCTGAGCCTCCAGAATAATTAGCCTTGCACGTATGACTTACCACAATGCACACAGGTTATATATCTCTATATAACAAGTACGAACTGAATGATTATGAGCCTTTTATTTTTCTGACTTAAAGTGTTATTATTAAAGGTAAGGAATGGATTTGCCGGATACCAAGTGCAAAATATTAGGACTTTGCAAGCATTCCCAAAAAAAAAAAAAATAAAGGATAGCTTTTAGCAGAAATACCTTCTACCTGTCGGAATCAGCAGCTTGCAGTACACTAATGGCCACAAACCCAATATGTACCACAGCGACACAAGCACGTCATTCATTCTGAAACCGTCATCCCCCTTTAAATTCAAGAGCTTTTTCAAGAAATACATGTCCCTTGTCTGAGTTAAAATCATATAAAACAAAAAAAGAAAATGTTAGGAAGCTGAAACAATAAAATAAACAGGGAAAGCTATTGTGGAATTTAGATATTCCATTGATATTTAGCAAATGTCAAAGTCATCCTAGTGGGATTATCTCTAAACTAGTAAATCTGAGCCTAGAGGTGCAAAAGGGGAAGTACACAGACCAATTTTCCAGAATTAGTTTCATCCTTTCTTCCCTGTTCATAACTTTAGAACAGCGGAATAAAATACCAACAGGCTACTGTTAACTTCAAATAGGCCAGTCAGCCAATAAAACTAAAATGAAAATCAACAATTTACATAGCGTTCAACAGCAAAAAAGTCCATATATGTTCTCCAATTGTTTGCCCAACAAAATATCAGCTATACATACTGATTTTCTTCTAGTAATTGTCCAGGAAAATTCTCTTGAACACTGATTTTCTAGCTTAGTGGTGGAATATCTATTTAGAACTTCTATCAAGTACCACAAACATAAAACTAGAATCTGAAAGCAATGTGTCTTGACAACAATAGCAAGAAGAAAACTAAGTAGAAACCACTTCAACTAATCAAATCAAACCATCCCACCTTCGTAATAAAAATGAAGCAAAAATCCCAGTCATTGAAACCAAAACACTTAAAATATCACCATATAAATTGTATAATACCGGGGTCTGGTTCGGAGCCAAATTGAAAACGTAGTACAGTAGTGCTCCCCAAAGCACAAAGAGCAAAATTGAGGTCGTCCAGTCTCTTCCCTCAGCTACATTTACACTTTCTCCCACCCTACTTTCCAAGCTGTCTCCATCTTTTAGAACTGGGTCTTCTGGGTTTTGACCGTTTAAAGTACTTTGACAAATTTGAGAAAGACCCTTTCGCTGAAATGGAAAGATAAACGTTTTATGGTATTGTGTTCTGAATAAGATCGAAAACCCAGTTCTTGTTTCCGGAAATGGTATTCTTGATCGAAGGTTTTGAGCTTGGAGATGGAGTAGGTTCCTAGTGTCTTGGCTTTTCAGTGTTAAAGATGGGAAGTTGGAGAAGTTGCAGGAGATGAGGCTGGCATTAGCCAACATGTTGAAAAGCGCACAAGATTTTTCAGAGATTCTATTTTATTTTGTTCTACTAACTCTGCTTATATAGTTGACTTACTACAAAACCGACCATAAACCAATATTTTTTTAACCTTTCAAAGCTTCAAAAGATAAGGTCTTTCCACTCAAAAAAAACAAAAAAGAAAAGAAAGATAAGGTCCCTCTCCCTCACTCTCTTCTTGGGGTAGCTATGGCTGAAGCTTCACGAGTCTTACAAGCAGCTCTCATTCCGAATTTTAATCCTTTCAACAAAACGCACCTGTCTCAGTTAAACCCAGTAACTTTTAGGAGAAACCCGGTTCATTGCTCGGTCTCTACAAGTGAAAGCACCAAAACAGTGGCGACCCAGAACATCCCATGGGGCTGCGACATCGATTCTTTGGAAAACGCTTCGGCTCTGCAGAAATGGCTGTCTAAGTCTGGTCTTCCGCCTCAGAAGATGGCCATAGAAAAAGTGGACGTGGGAGAGAGAGGACTGGTTGCTCTGAAGAATATAAGGAAAGGGGAAAAAATACTATTTGTGCCTCCCTCTCTGGTCATTACAGCAGACTCGGTAAGATTTTCTCGAGAAATGTTTCTGGGAAAGAAAATTTGCTGAATTTTATCAACTGGGTTTTGTTCTTTTGTTGTTATAAGTTGCTTTATGAGCTTAATTTTTCTGTCATTAGTCACCATTTTTCACTTGGGTCGAGTTTTAAGTGATCTGAATCGTTACGATCTCTCTGTTTCTGTTAGTTTTATTATATGTGGTTTTGAAATGCAAGGAATGGAGCTGTGCAGAGGCTGGTAAAGTATTGAAACAGAATTCAGTACCTGATTGGCCATTACTAGCAACCTATTTGATTAGTGAAGCAAGTATCATGGAGTCTTCAAGATGGAGCAATTATATTTCTGCCTTACCTAGGCAACCATATTCACTTCTCTACTGGTAAATTTCCCTTATATAACTTTTTCCCAACAATGGAGTCTTTGCAAGTCTTGCAAATCATCACTATAATTGGTATTATTGTTAATAGTCTTTTCTTTCCTGGGAAGGGTGTACTCTCAGTTTTTTCCTCTACAGCCCCTCTATGTCATTTCAGGACACGTGAAGAACTAGATCGTTATCTGGAAGCATCACAGATTAGAGAGCGAGCAATCGAAAGGGTTACGAATGTTGTTGGAACGTAGGGGCCTTGTGTTGGCTATTTGAATATTCTTTTATAGGCCATTTTTGGCTACCATAGATTTCTATTCACCAAGTTGTATGTCTCTAATCTTTTTTTTTTTTTCGTTTGCACTTTGCAGATACAATGATTTAAGGCTTAGGATATTTTCCAAGTATCCTGACTTATTCCCAGAAGAGGTATACATTTATATTTATCCAACTAATAATCCCCCGAGGTTATGTTTGATACACACCCAATTTTTAACAGTACTTTTCTTATATTTATTGTAGTTCTTTCTTTAGTTGTCTTACCATTCTTCACCTCGGATGCTACAGTTAACGATAGGTCAAAGGTCTTGATTATGCACATGTGATAAAACTCGAACTTAAAACTGCTAAAGCTAAACATTAAATAGCCCTTACGTCCATGTGTGGAGGCTACTTGCATGGCCCTTGCATTCTAAAATCCCATGCAGGGGATTAGGGTTGGGCGGTTTTGTTTTTGTCCTGCCCAGCCTCTTTGTCTAAGGGACTTCTGCTCCCTCTGTTGTATTTCTTTCTTGTTTTAATGCAATTGTTCTGGTTTCTTATCCAAAAAAAAAAATCTCATTCAAGAAATTCTGGTTATTAACATATAGACAAACAAAACACCATCGCCAGGCATTGTGTGTCAATCATTGTACGGTGACTATCAATGTACAGCACCTGATCTCCAGCGTAGACTCATGAGTATGAATATTGATCAATGAGTTGGCAATAAGAACTGGTCTCTTCTTGAGAAGTTACCTGATGACTTTTTGTATCTTTCTCCCCTTAAAGTGTCTTTCGTCATCTTATGCTCTTGATACCTCTTCAGATTTATTAAATTTCCTCACAAGCGACACGAGTTAACAAAACATACTTGCCCATGTTTGGTATGATATATATGCATATTTGAATATGCAACACCATGTAAATATATGACTGAATATCACAACCTGACTGCGTTCACTCAATCTATGATTTGCAGGTTTTCAACTTGGAGACCTTCAGATGGTCATTTGGCATTCTTTTCTCACGATTGGTAAGTTGGCTTAGTCACATCATTGTAAATGTGGTACCTTATTTATTTACATTGAGAAATTTGCTATGGTGTTGGGACACCTACTGAAAATGATTAATTGCTCAGAGAAACCATTACACAAACCTATGATGTAGTATATAGTCATTCGCAAAACCATGATTTGCTAAGAGAGAATATTGGAATAGAAGTCTTAAAATCCTTTAATCATTTGTCTATTGCTTCTATCTGTCCAATTTTTGAACTTTAGACCTTGATCAATACTCGAGCATTCAAGTGAAAAAAGTTAAACAGAAAAAGGAAAAAAAAAAAAAAAGAAGAGGAAAGAAGAAGAAGAAGAAGTTAGGCTCCAAAATATTCAAAGTGGAAAGGAACATGTCTTTTTTTCTTTTTTCTAATGACGAACAATAAGGAATGTATCATTATCCAACTCTTCTATATATAAATCTATAAACTTTACTGTATATTTGGTTAAGAGAATCAATTATATAGCTTGGTATTCAATGTTTGATCTATATGTTTAAGCATATTGGTGTGTATAGGTGCGGTTGCCTTCAATGGATGGAAAGTTTGCCTTGGTTCCATGGGGAGATATGCTGAATCACAGTTGTGAGGTATGTTGTTTAGTACCTTTATTAGAAATGTTGGAAATCACCTTCAAAAAGTTGCCCTATTTATTCATGTGAATTTGGCTAGTGTAGGTGGAGACATTTCTCGATTATGATAAGTCATCTCTGGGAGTCGTGTTTACAACAGACCGGCCATATCAGCCAGGTGAGCAGGTAAAAACTGAGGATTTTTCACCATCGAGAATTTATAAGAACTTTTGAAGTAACATATACTTTATGCAGTGTTATGCTCATGCTGCGGATGATATATGTAAATGGACTGTGTGATTGGTTTATCACTTGTTCAGGTTTTTATCTCATATGGCAAGAAATCTAACGGAGAGCTACTGCTATCCTATGGATTTGTTCCAAAGGAGGGAACCAATCCTAGTGATTCAGTTGAGTTGTCAGCGTCGCTCTCAAAATCTGATAAATGTTATAGGGAGAAGTTGGAAGCTCTAAGGAAGCATGGGTTGCAAGCGTAAGTACAAGATATCAATTTTGTCATGTTTCAGTCTTCTTCTTCTTTTCTTTCTATAAAGTTTCAAATTTTGGGGTGGGTAGATGCTTTTTTTTCCTGATGCAACTCAATGTTAAATCAGAAGAATTTCTTTTGTTTTCTTTTTACTCTAAATTTGAACCCTCAGAGATGGTTTCAGAACTTGTGCTTTCCATATATTATACTTCTAATTTTCAGTGTGTTTGGGCACCGACCTTGATTCTAATTTTGGCAGATCTCAATGTTATCCTATACGAATAACTGGGTGGCCTTTGGAATTGATGGCATATGCTTATTTAGCTGTCAGCCCTCCAAGTATGAGTGGCCAGTTTGAAGAGGTTCAACAGCTTTCTCACCTTCTTATTTGTTAAGTTTTGATATGAAATGACTTATCTTAAAGATGTTTATAACAGATGGCTGCAGCGGCATCAAACACAGCTGACACCAAGAAGGATCTAAGATACCCTGAAATAGAGGAAGAAACACTACAATTCATATTGGATAGTTGTGAATCTAGCATATCCAAGTACAACAAATTCATTCAGGTAAAAGAGTCATTTTCTTTCGATAATTAGGCAAAAGGGTAACTTGTACGATTGTTTTACATATTTTCACTTTGTAGAAAAGTGATTACATTCACAAGATATCTCAGTAACAAAATTTGGTAAGTTTTATTGTAACAGCAAAGTGGATCACTGGATTTAGATGTGACATCACCAAAGCAGCTCAACCGAAGACTCTTTTTGAAACAGCTAGCTGTAGACCTATGTACAAGTGAGCGAAGAATATTGTTCCGTACCCAATACGTAAGATCATCTGTACTTCTTCAGCAGATTGACTATTTTTCTTGACTTAAAAGAGTGTGATTTACTGCCTTTGCCTACATCCTCAACTGTTTCCATTTTGTATGTTCCAAAACTTCTTCAATTATTCTGCTTAAGATCAAGTAAAGATATAGCTTGGTACTTTTGTTGGCTGAATGAACACCTCATTATGTCTCCCTGAAGTTAGTCGTTACACGCGTTACTTTACTAACAAAGGTAGGTAGTCCTGTAGAAAATTTTAAAGCATCAATCTTGGCAGTGTTCTCTGTTTTGATTCATATTTTACGGGGAGTAGGGATCAGGAACTTGAGAGCTCTTATTTGATGAGCGCTACATATTATCAGCTCTGCGTTGAAACTTTTAGTCAACATATCTCTCACTAATCCATATTTCATGCTTCCTTATCTGCCTGTTTTCAGATCTTACGGAGGAGGTTGAGGGATATAAGAAGTGGTGAGTTGAGAGCTCTAAAAATCTTTGATGGGTTGCGGAAGTTTTTCAAATGAGAAGATTCCCTGAGCACAAATTGACATTATTGTTAAATGAATCTTCAGCACAAGACCATGAACTTTTCCTAATCTAAAGCCGGTGGCCTTGGCCGAAGAGGTGAAGAGTTCAAAATGTAATTCGTTTACTTGCAGTTTCCAGTGACGTTAGAGGATGTAATGTGACAAATATCATGTACTAGAAAGAATCTTTCAATTTGACTTCTGGAAAAACGTATCTTTAATCTATTTCTGTTCAATCACATAGATGTTCTTCATGTTGCTTTGATTTCCCCTGTTAGTGTTTTTAAGTTGTTAAAATTTTAAGCACCAAGCTTGGTAATCAACCTTTGACTTGCCTCTCTGAGATAAACAAAGTTACGTAAAGTAAGAGACTGTGATAACTGATAACTCTATGGGTTATTTGTGCTCTTTTATTTGTTAAAATACGGGTCTTATGGGTATTTTCAGTTTAGTTTTTAGATAATTTAAGTTATTTTTTTAATTTAATTTAAGTAATGAGATTTAATTGTGTTGAATTGTTAGTTTATATTAAATTTAATTTTAGGTTAGTAATTTATTTATCTATTTATTTTTGAATTTTAGTGTTTAGATTTAATTTAGTTATTTTGTTTTTAAATTCTGATTAAAGTTTTGTCTTTATCTTATATTATTTTGAATTTATAAAATTAAAGAAAAATTCGGAAAAATGAAGATGTTTGACAACATCTATGTTATATATATTTTTTATTTTTGAAAGTAGCAACATGTTGACGTTTCTGAATGAACCTGATTGAATGGTTCATTCTTCTTCTTGACTGCAAATCTGTGGTCCAAAATGTCGTTTTTCCTTCCAAAAAAAAATATATGTAAATAAAAGTATGTATATATTGTTTTAAAAAAAAAATGAGGCTTAACTAATAACTTTCGCTTATTACAAATTAAAAGAAAATATTTATTACTACCTAATTTTCACTCTACCTGATTAGATACTTTCACATTTACATTTAGTAGGACCAAAATTTTAAATAATGGATGTTTTTACCACTTGAGTTAACTCATTTCGTCAATAAAAATATGTATACATGCACGTACATGAATCAATGAAATTTCAGCCTTTTAACCGGAAGGATACCAAGGGGAGTTGTGACCAAAAATATATTTATTCCAAGATTACATTTAATTTATCTTTAAACCTTAATTAGTACTTTTAAAAATAATAGTAATTAATATCAACAATTGAAGTTGGTGTGATCACCAAATATGGACAATTAGTCGTACCAATTTGTAGACCACAAATCTTATTATCCTCCTTTAAGTACTTAACCATTTGTAGCAAATATCAGTTGTAGCAAATACTTGGATATTTGTGTAATATTATAGTAAATAATTTGTGATATTTCCATGTTTACTAATTTAAAATAGAGAAAGTAATTAAACACACAACCATATAAACTTTCTTCTCTCTTTTGTGAGAAAGGTAGACTCGTTCATTGTATCTATCAACTGGTACAAAACAAACCAAAATCATCAACACGGTTGAGCACATTCATAATATCTAAATTACACCAACCCAAATTCATTATTTCTCCATGTCAGAATTTATTTTTAATGAGATTACAACAAATGTAACTTCAAGTATATCTTGATTAACCAAAAAAAAAAAACTAATCATGTCTCAATTATACTTAATAATATTATTAAAATATAATATTTATAATATTATTAAAATATAAAATTGTTCAACAAAGTCCACGTATCAGATTGTGTGACGAAAATATATATACTTGCCACATAGTATCTAATACACTTCTTTTCTTATTTTTTTAATCAAAAAATGACTCGCATCTCATCGATATCAATATTACAAACACAAATCTAATACAAATATCAAATTATAAATAACCTATATCAATAAACAATTAACGAAACTATCAAATTATAAATAACCTATATC
This sequence comes from Parasponia andersonii, assembly GCA_002914805.1. Classification (NCBI taxonomy): domain Eukaryota; kingdom Viridiplantae; phylum Streptophyta; class Magnoliopsida; order Rosales; family Cannabaceae; genus Trema; species Trema andersonii. Next base: position 384,993 of record JXTB01000354.1, read on the forward strand.
AATAAACAATTAACGAAACTAAATTCTTTACTGACGAACATGGAATAATGCAAAACATACTTAAATGATCTGCATATAAATGTATAAAAGAACATATTAAAGCTCCACACATGAGAGAATGAGAGAAGTATTTCAAATTCAAATCATTTTCCACTACTATGGTTGGTTTTTTTTTTTTCGACTAACAAAAATTTATTAGTGTTAACTAGTAATGATAACTAAAGTTTTATACGTAATCTATATGGGACTTACTCATTAATTAGAATTAATGGTTACCTACCGGTAATAAATTGATCATGTATTTGCACAATACACGTATGAAGTGCAATGTTATAGGGATACCCAATACACATAACATTTATTAAATAATTTTAATTAATAAATTAGATAGTTTGAAATATTATTAAGATTAATCAATATAATTATGATTAATCACCCCCGTATAAAGGAAATTCCAACAAAATCCAATCCTACGTTATAAGCTGCAGCACCATATCCAAACTCAACCGAATAGCTCCGACAAGAACCTGTTTGGGTCCGGGTCTTGGTTTCAGTTCCCGTTTAGAGCCATNGGTTTGGTCTGGTACTTCTCTTCTCTTCTCTGGGCCCAAAAATGGAGGGATTGGTTTCGTTCCAGGCCGTGTCTTCAGTCTCGCGCATACCCAAATTCTCATTCCTGACGTCATTGGACCTTCGGAGAGGAGGGAGCTCGCTCTCTTTTGCTTCCTCGTCACTGCCCTCGTTGTCGTCGTCATCGTCTTCTTCTTTCTCCATTCGAGCTCAACAGGTATCAAAGTTTTTCTCAAATGTCCTGAACTCTAGTTTTTGGTAATCTTTCTCCATTTTTGAAAATACCCATTTGGAGTTTTATCATTCTGTGATTGCCTCCATTGAATTTAGTATAAGAAAAAATTAAAAAGGCTTGAATTTATTTGCAAATTTTATGATTTTTTTTTTCTATTGGGTATTTTTTGTTTTTGTTTTTCAGATGGAGTCCAAAGATGGTTCAGCTACAGTTGCTGCAGTAAGTGAATCTGAAACGGAACCAAGTGATCTTAAGATCAAGGAGTGGGAAGTGGGTATGTTCCATAATGAAATAGCTGCTAGCCAGGGCATAAGAATCAGGAGAAGGCCCCCAACTGGACCCCCTTTGCACTATGTGGGGCCCTTTGAGTTTCGCTTACAGAACGAGGGAAACACACCGCGTAATATTCTGGAGGAAATCATATGGAACAAAGACGTTGAAGTTTCACAAGTGATTTTTCACTAACATTTGGTTTATATGATATGCTATTCTTTTTACTTCTTTGTTTTAGATAATTATATTGGAAGAGTTTCCTCAAATATTCATAAATGTTGGGTTTGCAGTTGAAAGAGAGGAAACCTCTTGGGGCATTGAAGAAAGCCTTGGAGAATGCTCCTCCTGCTAGAGACTTTGTTGGAGCTCTTAAAGCGGCATATTTGCGAACTGGTTTGCCGGGTTTGATAGCTGAAGTGAAAAAGGCTTCTCCAAGCAGAGGAGTTATTAGAGAGAATTTTGATCCAGTAAGTCTGCGTCCTTTTAGCCTGTTATTAGTTGCCTTTTTATCATGTTATATTGTCCCTTTGGATTTGATATTCTTTGACGTATCTGCTCTTTTACGAGTTCTTAGCTTTATATGGTATTATGTTTATTAGAAAAGTGATGTGCTTTCTACCTGAATGGGATTGAAATGGAAAATGCTATTACTCAAGATCGTAATTCTCTGACTGTTTGCAAATGGTTTCATATGAAAAATGCTTAGATAAATGATAAAAATCCATTATGCAGAAACAATATAGTGGGTGTAAGAAGCTGGAAACTAAATGTAGTTTATGAACCTAGAAGGGTGGTTCATAAATTGTTCTCGAGCTTCTTGGTTTGGATAATTAGTGTTGTTATATTTTTGTTTCTTGACCTGAATATGCTGTTACAAAAACCTATAATTTTCCTAGAATTATAGGATTGATTTGATATGATATTTGTCAATTGTGATTATTGAAAAACTTTCTTGTGGCAGGTTGAAATTGCCCGAGCTTATGAGAAAGGTGGAGCAGCTTGTCTCAGTGTTCTGGCAGATGAGAAGTATTTTCAGGTAAGAATCAGTTGAATGTTCTTTTGACAATTAGATTTAGGAATTCTTTGGTATGGAAGCTAATTAATCAGCAACACTGAATTTGCTTCTTGACTCATCTGTAGGGAAGTTTTGAAAATATAGAGGCAATAAGAAATGCTGGAGTAAAGGTTTGTTCTGTGCACATCTTGTTGCCCAATCTGCAATGTTGACCACATGCTATTATGTATAACTGTCATAGATGATGCTTCCAACACTTGCAAACTATGCAGTGCCCTCTGTTGTGTAAAGAGTTCATCATTGATGCCTGGCAGATCTACTATGCCAGAACTAAAGGTGCTGATGCCATTCTTTTGATCGCTGCTGTTTTGCCTGATCTTGATATCAAATACATGGCTAAGATCTGCAAGCTTCTTGGTTTAGCAGCTCTAGTTGAGGTTATAATTCTACTTGTTTCTTCATTATTATGGTTGAGTTCCTCGTTTTAACTTAAAAATTATCTGAGATTCCACCCGATCCATTTGATTGTGTTGCTGCTTAATGTCACTGTATAGAAAGTTTTACTATTACTTTAGAAAAGAAGAAACAATAAGTTGATGATGTTTTGAGCATTGCTAGTAAGTCAGATCTTCGAACTGTTATTTTCGGTCCCGATTTGCAGACATATTCATCTATTTTAGTCTCTCAGTTTATGGATGTTCTCAGTATTATTTTCTGTCTCTTCTTCCCCGTTTTTTATTACAAGTTTGTCTTTTGAATTAAAATCATAATCCTGCAGGTGCATGATGAAAGGGAAATGGATCGTGTTCTAGAGATAGAGGGGATTGAGCTTATTGGCATCAACAACCGCAATCTTGGTAAGCGTGGCAATTTAAGGGTTACTATGTGCGCCAGGTGTAAGAATACATGCTTTAATATTCTGTTTGATAACTTATTTTATGTAGGATTTTTTCGCAGGAACTTACAATGAAGGGTTATAAATTTGTTAGTTATTCTCTCTTTAGTGGGGGAGGTCAACCAAGTTTGAATTATGGTCTTGGTGGTTTCTATTTGGTTTATTTGTTCAATGACCATTCGTTTGAGGACAAATAAGCCTGCTCATTTGAGCAGACTTTCTAAGCAATGATAGAATGTTATTTTCTTGATCACAGAAACCTTTGAGGTTGATACAAGTAACACAAAGCGGCTTCTTGAAGGAAAGCGGGGCGAATTGATCCGTGAAAGAGGCATAACTGTAAGAGCCTTTGCTTGTTAACCCTTTACGAGACTGACCACTAAAAGCATATACATCATTTCTTACACGTCTTTCATTTTGTGGTCGGATGGATATGACAGTCTTTAGTCATTAACACGGAAATTCTATCATTTCGATATTTTCAGGTAGTTGGAGAATCTGGCTTGTTTACTCCTGATGATATTGCTTATGTGCAAGAAGCCGGTGTTAAGGCAGTAAGTTGCTAAATCATCCACTTGAAGATTACTAATGCGTTCATTTTCATCGAAAATGAAATTTTATACTCATGATGTGACACAACTAAGTAGTGTATTTAGTCTATGAGTAGTCACAGAATTGTGGAGAAATACTTTTTTACTGTAATTTAGATGCAAGCTTTTACAATTCCTTTGCAGGTTTTGGTCGGAGAGTCGATTGTGAAACAAGAAGACCCTGGGAAGGGAATAGCTCAACTCTTTGGGAAGGATATTTGTTTATGAGTTCAAATTAGCAAGTATCTACAGCCAACTTACTGTATCTAATGTGCAAGAAGAGTAATGTTCACCAGAGTTTCGTACTAGATTATATTATGATCTTTGTATGCTTCCTGTTCGGCTGTGTTTGCTCTTTCACTATTTGCTATTTGCATACAGATGAGTTTGTGGCAGTCAAATTTTTGCCTAAATAATATTGGTGTAGTGCCAAAGTTGTACTAGTCAAACTTCTTGAACCATTCAGCTATTGCATATTCGTAATGGTTTTAATGGAATAAAAACTTTTTGCCATGTGAAGTTTCATTTGAACATTTTTATTTTGTTTCTACGAGCTGGCTATGGTAACAAATGTATATCAATGCTTTATTTAAAAAGAAAAATGTATAAACTTATTAACAATGCAAATAAATATTTCGACAAATGTCTATGCTCTTTTAATAAATCCAGTAATGGAATTGGATGCTATTTTAAAAACTACATGTCTTCTCTCTCTCTCTCTCTCTCTCTCTCTCTCTCTCTCTCTCTCTCTAACTGCTAACGACTTGTGTCACATGTACTTTAATTCTAGAAACGGCAACTGAATCCAAACTTTCGTCTTTTGTTACACTTACAAATGAGACAAATGGCATTCTACGCCTAATGTTAGCGAGACACATAAAACACTCAACGACATGAAATATATTGTAATATCCATGTTTTTTCAAAGTAAGGAGTATGATTTGGATCTTATGATGTTTTAGAAATTTATTATCTTTGATGAAAATTGATTGTACATTCGTTATGGGTATAATGAACTTAGTTTTGTCTTGCCACAGAATTAACACTAACAATGCAAATTCTCTGTTAAGAAATATTAGGAAATTAAGCATTCATACACGTACTATACAAAATAGCATACAAATTTTTGTTGTTTATCCTTTGTTTTGGGAATTAAGTGTCTATTATATTTTTTTTTTTGAATTATTTTATTTATTTTTAAATAGGAAACTTCCTAATTGCGTTGCTACTATGTAGCTAACAATTTATTATACTAAATAATTTCCTTCTTTTTTAAAAAAAAAAAAACCCAAAAAAAAAAAATGAGATCGCACCATGTCATCTCTATATGATAGTTTTGTGTGAACGACAACTTCACCTTTACCTGATGATTAATGTATTGATTGTTTCGAGTTAAACAATAACAAACTTTTTCAACGAAGGATACAACAAAAAAATGTTCTTCTAAAATAATAATGATAATAATAATAATAAGAAGAATAATAGTTATATATGAAAATAAATTACACATAAATTCAAACAAACAAAGAGAGATATTATATCATCAACTAGATTAACAAAACTTAGTTATTTGGCTGAAAAAAAAAATCTTAATTCATTTTACACTATCAAAAAAATTGATCAAATTATTAGCTTACCCAATACCCACAACAGCTTCATATTTTTCTTTCCAAAATCAAACAGCACGGAAACAAGCACTCAAGTTTTAAAAAGCTTTCTCCCACGTGGTTCATGATTCATTTTTTAGGCAAGGGACAACATTCTTATTTTTTTAGAGAATATTCATTTTTCGTTTCCCAAATAGTTATTTTGTTTTTCTAACAACCGAACTAACTATTTTTCATAATGAAATAAATAGAAAGAAACCAATAAGAGTAATTAAAGAAACAAACAAAGTATGAAAATATAGAAAATGATATTTGAACTCAATATATTGATGTTTTCTATTTGTTTATCTTTGGTATTTGATTAAATTTTATTTTAATTTTTGCCTCCTCGAAAATGGAAATGCGTAGCTTGTATAGAGATAAAAGATAAAAAGTGTTAAAAAATGATAATAATAATTTGTTTTCGTCCACAAAACTAAAAGCATTATTAAATAAATTAAAGTTTGGGATTCCCCTTTTTCATATTAGGAGAGCAAAAGTGAAACAATATATCAAAAGGAATGCTAGCTAATATTCTCCATTTTTTTTCCCTATTTACATTTAGACTTATTAAATTTTTTTACTAAAATTTTTTAATAATGAAAAAGACTTAGCAATTAACAATTCTCATCTATATATATTAACTAGTAGGTAAAATAAAAATAAAAATAGAAACCGACTGATTTTTATCGATACATGTTTGAACTTTGATGTTTCCCAAGTCCCCGAAACAAAAGTCCTTTCGAATGATTTTTTTAAATAATCATCCCTTATATTATTACTATTATTGTAAATTGACATTTGAGATCTGGTAGCAGTAGCAATTATAACTGGACCGATATTTATTTAATTACTGTGCCCAAAAGAAAACATTGACCAAAGACCATTTATTTTATCTTTTGTACGAGAAAGTAGGACCTTTTTCGTGGTAGCATACTAGCATTAATACATGGGTCAGGACATTAAAGGTCATTTTCAAAAAAAAAATTAAAATTATAAGAAGAATATTAGAAAAAATCTATGAATATTTTTTTAAAAAAAAATCACTATGATTTAGTATGAAAACCCCTTAATACTCCTTAATCTTTGTTTGACTTTCCACTCACTCTTGTGTTGGGACAACATGACTACTCTACGAGGATGACAAAATTGTAATTGCATAAATATAATAGTGAGAAACATAAGAAAAGTTATTCATATTATCTATAGCTAGGGCACAAATTACTGTATATATAACGTGTTTTACTGTAGGAATTACAGTGTCATTCTTTTTTCTTTTTTTTTTTTTAATTTTTGTGGCTAGATTTGACGTTTTTGCTACGTGGACTATAATTGAGGCTGGTTTGTGTAATGAGGTTTTTCCATAATTTTAGTGAGGATACGTGGAGTCACGTGGGCTATGATGTCTGGAGGTGTAATTATTTTTTTGCCTTCCAAACTGTGTTTATGGCTTTTGAGTGGGTTTGGCTGTTTGGTCTTTTCATTTCCATTGATTGTGATTTTACCAGAGTATCCTTCTTTCATATGGTTTGAGTGAACAATGTAGGTGGGGTCTTTGGGATTTTTACTTGGCTTCGGTTACTCCGCTTGACAACCCGTGATAGCTTTTTTGTTTTGTTTCAATGCTTTGTGGCTTCTCTATCTTCTCCACGTTTCCTTTCTTCTCTCCCCTCTATATTTGATGCTTTTCCACTTATTTTCTTTGACATCGCTTCTCTCTCTTTCTTTGTTTGGTTGATCCATAATTATTGGAATATTATCATTTTTATATCCTATATTTTGATATTTTGTTCAAATTATACTTTCTGTTTTGGTTATTATTAGCATTAACTTTTGGATTTGAAATCTGTTATAAATTTATATCCTGGCGCCGAGCAATTAATTTATTAAATTACTGTTTAAAAAATTGAAAAATAAACCATATAAAAACTATTCTGAGAATAAATTTATTAAATTATCTTGATAAATTAACTACTCTAAATTAATGTCAAGGTATAAATTTGTCACAAATATGAAATCCAACAGTCAATATTAGTAATAATCAAAATAAAAAATATAAACTGAACAAAATATCAAAATACAAGGTATAGAAATAATTTCTCACTCAATCTCTCTTTTTCTTTCTTTCGGTGTCCCCTCTTTGGGCTCTTTAATTCATTATTTTTTTATTTTAATCCTATGTTATTTGATCTTCGATTTGTTGATATAGTTTCAGTTGCTCTGATCTAGACTTTGTCGTGATTAAATCATCTTGGATCTTTTTGTTGGTGTAGTAGTCTTCTCTCCTTAGGTATTTTTTTCTTTCTGAAATTTTGTTCTTTTACAATTTTTTTATGTGTGATATTTTTCGTTGTTTTGGATCATTATATTTATTTGAGGTGTATTTTTATTTATGCATGAAATGATTTTATTTTTTTTCCCCCTTTATGATTAGTTTCTTCCGATTTGATTCCGCTATAGAACTGTTTTGTAATTATATTGTTAGGCTATAGTTTGATGTATTTGTATTTTCTTCTTCCGATTTTCTTTTGCTATAGAAATATTTTCCAACAATGTTGTTGGGCTATGGTTTGATGTATTTGTATTTTGAGCTTTCGGTCATCTATATGGGCTTTTAATTTGGTGAGTTAAGGATAATCTTTCTGGGAGGTTTGTACTTTAGAGATAACAATGCCATTTTTTCCTTCTTTTTTTTCTTAAATTGTTACTCAAATTTTAGTAATGTGATTTGTTGTTTATGCCCCTAGAGTATTGTGTAGGCCCACTTTTGGAGGAGAGATTCTTTTGTGACGTTGCAGGGGATAAGTGAGGTCAAATCGATTGTAATTTCTCCAGGTGTAATCATTTTTTTCCTCCCTGAATCCATGTTCATAGTCTTTGAACAAGTAAGGTCATTTCGTCTTTTCCATTTCTTTGTCAGTGATTTTACTGAAATAAATATGCATGCATATGTATATATATATATATAGAATAAATATATACTAATTTGGAGATATTTCATTTTTCTTTTTGTAAATCTCTGAAGTATTCTATGAACTATTGTCTCTGTTTTTTCCATTTCATTTGCTTGATATTCATTATCTTTCAGTGATTTTTTCTAATAGTAATGATGATTTGTATTTTAATCTTTGTTCATCCGTCCGTCCACATTTATGAATTGGGACTAGGACCTCTTTATACTGATTCATTTAATACTCTGTTGATATTTTCATATTATTGAATTTTGGAAACAGAAAGTAAAAATTAAAATTAAAAAAAAAAAAAAAGAAAGCAAAGCAAAGTAGAAAAATTATGTTATTTTCCTCAAATATATTTTTAAAATTTTCTTTTTTTAATCTTTGTACGACATATTATTCGCGTAGTCTTTATTTATTCTATACTTTTGTGTTGGATAAGTTTCTCTTTTTTTTTTCCTTTGATACATTTCCTTTCTTATTACATGTTGCCTCTGGATGTTACCATATATTTTCTGTGTGTTTTTTTAGTACTTTTATATTTTTGCTACCACTATTTACCTATATATACTCTTATTATATACCGTGGTTTCTCTATCTGGGTTTTTTTCTTGCTTGAAATACACTTATTTTACTCTTATCTTAATTGGCTTTCTTTATTGTGCTCTTATCTCCTTCGATGGTCATTATCCAATTTTTTTTTTCTAAAGTGATTTCAAAGGTTATTTTCAAGAACATATCAGGTATCATAAATTCTTCTTCTTGTCTCTCGTCTGTTTTTTTTTCTTTTGTTTTTTTTTTTTTTTTTTGATTGGCTTTCTTTATTGTGCTCTTATCTCCTTCGATGGTCATTATCCAATTTTTTTTTTCTAAAGTGATTTCAAAGGTTATTTTCAAGAACATATCAGGTATCATAAATTCTTCTTCTTGTCTCTCGTCTGTTTTTTTTTCTTTTGTTTTTTTTTGTTCTAAAGTTGTGATTATGTTCTGTTATGTTGTTTATCAATGCTTATTTCATATACGGTTTACATGCTATAAAAATATTTATCCGTTTGTTATTGTATTGACTACTGTTATGTTCTATTAAATACTGTTAGTCCAGAACTTGTTTATATTTTGTTATTACATTAACTAGTGTATATTGTTCCTTTTGTATCTACTTTGTCCGAATCTTTATCTCTTTATTTGTTTATAAGATAAAATATTATTATAAATACTTTAAGATTATTTTTATTCTTCTTATGTTTAGTATTTTTTTTCTTTTTCTTTAATCGCTTTTTAGAATCTCTAAACAGAGCTTTTTTTTTTGTTAGTATTTTTGGTGTTCGTTAATTGTATCTATTTTGTTTTTGAACTTTTTTGTTCATCCCTTCTTCTATTATTTTTTTTTCTTTCTTAATTCAGTTTACATTATGTTTAATTATGTATTATTAGGCAATGATGATTATTTTACCTCTTTATTATGTGGAGTATGATATTAGTTGCCCAAAGATTGTTGTGACTATTGGCTTTCATTTCTCTGCTTTAAAAAGATAAAGTATGAAAAATTTAAAAGTAAAGTATGTTGGATAAGAACTCTGATTTTTTCTTTATTTTGTTTCTTTGTTTCCTAACTTTTTGTAATTTTGTTTTATTGTTATGAATAAATCTCAATTTGGTATATTCTCTTTTCAAGAGTGGTTTTTCCCCTCCAATTCCATTCTTTAAAATCATTTTCCTTTTTTTTTGTTAAGTTTTAGCTTTTATCGGCCTTTATTCACTTGATAGTTTTTGGGCAATTTTAGGTTATACTCTTGTGATTTTACTTTTAATTTTTTATTAATATAAACATATATGGAAAAATTTTTCTTATATTGATAATATTTCATATGTCTATTTAATTGCTAGAAATAGTTTTCTTCTATAAAGAGAGAATCATTTCTCAAGTAGCTAAATAGACAATTTATCATACTTCATTCACCGTGAAGAATCCTGCCAATTTCGTTGACAAAGAAAAAGACGGAGATTTTAATGTGGAACAAGGCAAATAAAGAAAAAAAAAATACATTATAATAGATACTGTTGCAAACTTATTAAGGACATTTCATTATTATTATGTACTGAATTTTATATATTTCATTATTATTATGCAGTGAATTTTATTAAATGTATAATTCAATAGTTTATTTATCTAAATTTAATACTTTTGGTTCTATATCTAATGAATAACAGTCATTTCCTTTCCTGTTTTTCAATTGGAATTACTTAGTATAACAAAATGAAAGTGTAAGTATTTTTTTGCCATTTAGAATAATTTTGCGCAGTAAAATGACATTGCAATTTACCTATTTAAAGCATATATTTACATCATAATGACCTTAGATAATGAAATGAAAACACAACTGTTTCTAGGTAATTTATATCCAAACGTATATGTTTGGAATATGGGATTTGAATTGAAAAAAGAATAAAAAGAGGGCACAAGGAAAGGAAAGTAGAAGACTAAATAATATTAAGAACAAAGCAAAAACATAGGAAAAACGTTAATACGATCAAAATATTTGGACAAGATAATATAAATATGCAGCTTTAGCAATTTGGATAAGACTTACTCTATTTTTATACAGGATGATTAAAATATTAGATTTCATGTAGTATAGCAAAAAAATAAAATTTTTTTAGTAATCTTTACTAAATTAGTTTTGAAAAGATTCAAATATTAAGATTGTCTATCGCATACATTATAAAAAAAGACTTTAATATAAACTTTTATTTTCTTTTTTTTAGCAGCTGGAAAATATCTAAATAACTTTATTTCTTCTTGAATAATTATATTTCATAAAGGTGAAAAAACATGCTTTATTTCACGGTAGGAAAGTGAGAACTTTTATTAGACTTGAATGAATATGAAATTCATAATTAGCATACTCAAATTATAACCAACAAAAAAGAAGGAAAACAAAAGATAAACAAGAAAAAGAATCTAAAAATTTACTTAATAAAAAATAATTACAAGAGAAAAAATATATAAATTTATCTAAAATAAATATACCAACCATATAACTAAAAAAAACTAAAATCTTTTTATATAGAAAACTAAGAAGCACTAATCAATAATTAGAAGTGTATAACTAAAACCAAAAATTAAAATAAATGTTTGTTGTACAGAAAATTAATAAGCAATAATAAAGAACTAAAATTAACATGTATCTTTTGTAATAAAACCTCTCTTATCTTCTTACAAATTAATTCCTTGAAAATGAACAACAACAAAAGGAAATAGATTGAAAATTATACTAAAAAAGAATCCTTTAAAAATAATAACAGACCAAAGCAAATTAAATAATTATAACGATGAAATAATATACAAAATAAACTAAAAGATAAATATGTAGTTAACAGTATAACAATAACACTAAAAATAATGAACAAAAATTCAATAAATAAAAAAAACGTAATAAGACATCAAATTTTTCTAAAGTTATAAAGAAAAATGTTGTGAATAAACTAAATATAGCTATACAACAATATTATTATAAATGATTATTTAAAGTTAAATTAATATAACATAAATAATCCAATAGAAAAAAAAAATATGTATATATATATATCCTTATATGTGTAAGAAATCCGAAAAAAAATATCTATAAATAAGATAAGCATATTATTCCATAAATTTTATATAAAAATTATTGAGATAATAACATTTTTGTTTTACTTTTTTAGGTAAATAATATGATAATGTCAGCGAATTTTTTGTCATCAAGACGTTAGTATAAAAGATGTCATTATTATCTTCTAAACGAAGACTCTGTACTTAGTCATAATGATACCTTGGATCATCAACATGATGTCTCCAGTGTTATTTCAGAAAATATTCCTCGATCAAGGCTCATTTCAATATCAAGCTTTCCAATTTTGATAAATACTCATTTTATTCAGTTGAACTATCAATATAGGTTTTTTTCAACACAAAAAGTATTCTTTTCATTCCTTATAAAAATAAGAAAAAACTTATTTTTATCATCACAAGCTCAATTATGTGCAAGTTTACTCATTGTGCATTCTTATTCAATATCATCTCGTAGATAGTATCAAAAATTATCATGATCTTAGAGATTACTCATGTATCTGTAAATAGTACAGTGCATCTTTTTGGTTTGATAAGACTATCAAAAAGACTCATTCACCAAAGTATAATCTTTATTGTAAAGATGGAAAAATTAAAGCTTTCTCCAAAAAAAAAATCCCCCGCCCATATTAGATCAATTACTTAATTATTATGGAGGGTTTTTAAGTACATATTTTCGAAAAAATATTCAAACTTTTGATTCTATGTTTACATTTACATTTTTTGGAGTAAATATAGAACAAAATATAATAAATTCAAACGGCCTATATATTTTTCAAATTAGGGGTAAAATATGCCATCTTATAAGATCATTATTACCAACTAATAATAATCCTCCAAAATTTGCTCAATTATATATATATATATTTAAATTTAAATTAAAAATTGAATGTCAACTTTTTCATTTAATGATACATCAAAAGAACAAACAAAATCAATTATTAAAAACTTAATAAAAATACTTGATGAAAATAATAAATTAGTAAAACTTTTTCATATAATTAGAGATAGATATAATAGAAATGAAAATTCATTTATGAAATTACAATTAATAGGGCGACAACCTACAGATAATTCTCAATGTGAATTGCCTACTTCAAATGATATAGGAAGTTTAATTATTAGAGATAATAGTGAATATGAACAAGGAAGAAATATTATAATCCAAGATAAGACAAATAATTTACAAAATGACCATAAAATTACATTTATGAAATTACAATTAATAGGGCGACAACCTACAGATAATTCTCAATATGAATTGCCTACTTCAAATGATATAGGAAGTTTAATTATTAGAGATAATAGTGAATATGAACAATGAAGAAATATTATAATCCAAGATAAGACAAATAATTTACAAAATGACCATCAAATTACATCCATCTTATATGGCATTATAATATCTACTGTTATTTCCATACAAAAAAAGATGGTTATAGAATTGACTTAAATTGGAATATAGAAAAACTAGGAAAATGACCTTCCACAAATAGAATACCCATGAATACCTATGAGAGCATTCTATTGTTACCAACTACAACATCATGAAAATATAAATACGTAGTTTATGCATGAAATTTTTAGAATGAACTTAAATCAAATTTTATCCACTATTAAAATAGAGAAAACATTCGGGACAGTTACCGCAGGTTAGATTATATTACCTTATCTAATAAATAAAAATATACAGTAAACAATGCTAATTTTTATTTTTAGTATACACTAAAATCTTTTTGTTTTAATATGCATTTTACAATGTAGATTTGTATATTGTTGAATTTTAGAAGCCGGGCTTACCTCATTGCCATTTTATTTTGGCTACACTCTCATGAGAAATTATTTAAACTATAAAAAATAAATAAATTTACTTCAACTGAAATACTACATCCTGAAAAAACCTAGAAGAATACATACAAATGCTCTATGCATGAAAAACTTAGTTTGCTTCAAAAATTTTCCTAAATAATTTAAAAGTGAAACAAACATAGAAGAAAATGAAATTGTCAATTATAAGCATAAAAACATAATTTTTTATGTACAAAAAGAAAATATTAAATTACATAATAGATTTGTAGTTCCTTATACAAAGATTATGCTTAAAATTTCATGCTCATATAAATATTGAAATATATTCACAATCAATGTTAATTAAATATTTATTTAAATATTTAACAAAATATCCAAATAGAATAAGAGCAATAATAGAAAACATCATGCGTACAGAACAATGTTGGCAGATAACTTACAAAGAAATATATGAAAAAAAAAATTATATTAATTATCACTATATAATACTGTACGAAGCTATGTAAAGATTATATAAATATCATATACATCAAAGAAATCTAACAATACAAAGATTAATAATTCATTTATCACATATGCTAATATAACATTTCATTCAAATCAATGTCTTAATAATATAATTATACAATCAGGAATATAAAAAATAACTTGACGGAATGGATGGAAACAAAAAAAATTAATACAGAAACCAGATAACTTTCATATATTGAATTTCCTACTAATTAGGTATGGAATACCAAAGATAAAATTTGAACTCCTAGAAAATAAGAATATTCAATTGGAAGAACTTTTTATATTCATCCAAGGTTTGCAGAATTATATTACTTAAAATTATTACTAAACTATCAAAAAAGTGCGACAAGCTTTAAATCTATACAAACTATTAATGACATAATATATTCAATAAATCAAACAGCATGCAATACGTTAAATTTATTAGGAGATGATAAAAAGTGCAATGAATCAATATTAGAAACCTCATTTTGGTCAATATTACATCAATTACGATAATTATTTACTATTTTTTTATTATTTTGTAACGTAAATAATCCAACAATATTATTTCAAAATCATTGGAAGCTTATGACAAAAGATATTTTATACATAATTAAAATTGTATTTAATAATCTAAACTTTCAAATTCTAGAAAACGAATTGTATAATTATATATTATATGAATTAGAAAAATAACTAAACTTAAATTCATCAATTCTAACAAATTTTAATCTACTTTTACCAATATGAACATTAATTGATGATCTAAATAATAAACTTTTGCGATGAGAATTAGACTTTGACAATAATAAATTAAAAGAAGAAAATATTCCTTTAGAAAAAAATTTGAATAATGAACAACGTTATATTTATAACTAAATTATAATATTATTTAATAATTAAAAAACAAAATTTATTCTTTATTTATGAATACAGAGGTACTGGAATAACTTACTTATGGAATACAATTATTACAAAAATCAGATCAAATAACGAGATTGTTTTAGTTGTTGCATCATCTAGAATAACTTAATTATTATTACCTAAAGGTAGAACTGGACATTTAAGATTTCGAATACATTTATTAACAAATAAAATTTCCACTTACCATATCAAAAAAGGAACTCAATTAGTAAAACTAATCAAAAAAACATCATCAATATTATGAGACGAATTACCATTGAATAATAAACATTGTTTCGAAACTTTAGATAAAACACTAAAGATCTAAAAAAAATAATTTTACCTAACCTTTTGGTGGAATGACAATTATATTAGGTGGTAACTTTCGACAAATTTTACCAGTTATTCCTACTAGAACAAAAGAAGATATAATAAATGCATGTATAACTAATTCTTATAAATACAAGTATAAATAATTCTTACTTATGGCCACATGTTAAATTATTATCTCTAACGGAAAATATGAGATTAAAAAATCCAAATACTACAGAACAAGGAAAAAAAAAAAGAAACTTTAGAATTTTCTAAATGGATATTAAATGTTGGAAACGGTACCATAAAAGAAATAAAATATCTTAAAAATGAAGATATTGCTTGGATTAAAATACCAGAAAAATACATAATACAATACGAATTCAATCTGATTGAAAAAATTTCAAAATTAATATACGACGACTTTGATAATATTGACTATATATGACATAAAGCAATAATAACTCCAAAAAATAAAATAACTGATTATATAAATAAATATATATTATCTTTAATACCTAACGAATAAAAAACTTATTATAGTTATGATATAATAATAGTTTCAATCGAAAATATTGATGAACTTAATCTTTTATATTTGTAAGAGTTTTTGCATACTTTAAATTTTAATGGNAAAAAAAAAAAGAAACTTTAGAATTTTCTAAATGGATATTAAATGTTGGAAACGGTACCATAAAAGAAATAAAATATCTTAAAAATGAAGATATTGCTTGGATTAAAATACCAGAAAAATACATAATACAATACGAATTCAATCTGATTGAAAAAATTTCAAAATTAATATACGACGACTTTGATAATATTGACTATATATGACATAAAGCAATAATAACTCCAAAAAATAAAATAACTGATTATATAAATAAATATATATTATCTTTAATACCTAACGAATAAAAAACTTATTATAGTTATGATATAATAATAGTTTCAATCGAAAATATTGATGAACTTAATCTTTTATATTTGTAAGAGTTTTTGCATACTTTAAATTTTAATGGTATACTACCACATGAATTAAATCTTAAAATCGGAACTCCTATAATGTTATTACTAAATTTAAATCAATCGATAGAATGATGTAACGAAACAAAACTTATTATAATACAACTAACAAATAGAATTATAGAAAGTCAAATTATAAATTCAAATAATGAAAATGAAAATGAAAAAAATATACATTCTAAGAATAAAAATGATTGTAAACGAATCTAAATGGCCATTCACCTTAAAAAGATGACAATTTCCTATAAAAACCTGTTATGTAATGACAATAAATAAAAGTCAAAGACAATCACTAAATACAATAGGTATTTATTTAGAAAATAAAATCTTTACACATGGACAATTGTATGTAGCTTTGTCTCGAGTAACAAGTCCTAAAAGATTATATCTATTATTAAATGAATTTATCAAGAAATATAAATATCTAACTTATATTAAAAATATAGTTTATAAAAAAATTTCACACAATATTATGTAAGTATACAAATTACACTATTAAATAATAGTTATTAAAATATTATTTTAATATCAATTTATATACCTATACATATACAAATACATTTATGAATTTTATTACATATGAAGTTTTTAAATACTATTAATATAATTGGCATTTCATGAAATCTTTATGTTTTGCGGTTAGAAAAATTCAGACTCTGGCACAATAATGATTATACTACTGGGCGTTTAATAAGTCTAGATTATGTTCTGGTTGATCATGAGGTAAGACAATAAGATTAAATTACCCTGTATCATATTTATTACAATTAAGTATAAATAATATATATATATATATCTCAATATTTAACTTTATGACATATCATATGATAATTAAATACTCTTTTGTAAAATATAATACGAAGCAATCCATGGAACAATTAAAGTACGATATGCAGATTACATTTTAGAAAAAATAACAGAATGAGAAGTTTACCAAATCAGCAACTTAAGAATGAGAAGCTTACCAAATCAACAACTTTAATATAGCTCTAAACAAACAAAGATATGAAATCGTTCCATATACTGTGATGCTACAATTTTCCAGAGCAACATCTTTTACTCCAATAATAGTTTTA
>JXTB01000354.1:402561-443447 GCA_002914805.1 Parasponia andersonii
ATTTTAGCATATAACACAACACATCGAATTTCTCCCAACTCTTCTTCCAAGAGAAACACAACTACTGAAGTAATAAAATTATTGAACAGAAAAATAATTGCAGATTTAAATAAGCTAGATTAATTGACACAATAAGTTAGTAAAAATATAAGAATATTAATAAAAATATTATTATACACTATAATTTATGCGGACATTTTTTTTTTTACCTTCGAGAAATTAAATTTACAGTGAAAGCAACAATATTTTAGTTTAAAACTCATCAAAGTTGGTATTATAATTTCTGCCATTAATGTTCTAGACAAGTTCGTGAAGTAAAAATTGGATGATGGTGTGACACATATGGTCACCTCACATCAGCTCTAATTCCATGGTATTAAAAATAATCTAATATAATTTAAATTAATATTTTCTTAGTTAATTCACGACAAAAAATTAATAATTCACTTAAATATCTCTATTTTTCTTTTTCTAATACTAAATCTTTATTTGACATTATTATTTCAATATGTATAAATTAAATACCAGGCTTCAAGATGAGACATGATTCACAGTGATAATAATATTTGGAAAAACAGCTCAAATGCTAATTAAAAAACTATGCTCAATATTGACAATACAGGAGGGCTACACTGATCAAACAGTATTGCCACTAATAATTGAATAATTGTGTAGACAAACAAAAATATTCTAAATTTATTTTAGAACTAGAAGAGTTTTAATTGACACAATCGTGTCAGAAATAATTGATGACGATGAATCCGCAATATTATATCTGCCACCGTTACTAGACACCCGAGTAATAGAAACAATACTAATCATTCCACTAGATTAAAAAACACCTGATTAAAAAAAAATTACAGAAAGATAAATATTTACTATCAATTTATACTTAATTTAACAAAATATGAAAAATATTATTTATTATTTAACTAATAATACATTTTTTTGGTATTTCAGATTAAAAAAAACAATCAACAGAAATATCAAGAAAACATAAATTAATAAGGTAATTAATGTATTTATACTGAAAAATAAATATATTATACTTTAACAACAAAAAATTATTATTTTTTCTTTTAAAAAAACTTATAATTTTATTTTATTTTCTTTGTTATGCTAATTTTTTTTTCTAATTACAAATAAAAGAAAAACAACGAAAGAAAAGGAGACAAAAATTATAAAATGAATTATTGACTTATTCCAATGTAAAAATATTTAATAATATTTTAGAAAAAAACATCGTATTATTCTAAAAATTTATTACTTAATATAATAAATATTTTATATATAATTACGTGTATAACCTGCAGCAAAAAGCGCGGTTACCACACTCATTAATTCTAGAATTTGTCCAAACGCCACTAAAGCTTTACATGTCCATTTGTATTAACTCTAATACACAGCCGACATAGTAGAGCACGCGGCAAAATTCTAGGCCGTCAAGTACAATAAACGACGGCGCACGTCCACGTCCACCTCCACCAAGTGCCTCACCTCATTCTACAGAGCCACAGAGCGTGGCTGCAACCAAGAAAAGGACGAAAACCCAGAAACCAGAATCAGTCGAAGAAGAGTGGCCAAATCCCAAAAAACCACTAGAGTAGAACCCAGAAACCAGAATCGGCAGAAGAGTGCCAAAATCCCAAAAACGACGACAACCCAGATAGTAAAATCGTAAGAAGAGTGTCTTGAAATCCCCAAAACGACGAACGACGAGGAACCCATATAGCGGAATCGGGAGAAAAATGATGGGTAACGACGACGATGGCGAACCCTCCAGGTTGGAGTTCCGGTCGTACACTGACGACGCGTGGTACAGCGTTCGGGCCGTGACGGAGGGGGTTTCCGGCGACGTTCTGAGGATCAAGTACTGCGGCTTCGCAGATGAGAACGACAGCGTTTTTCGTGCAAACGATTTCAGCGACCTCAAACACATGATGGACTTCGCGTCCAGGTTCAGACCCGTCTCTGTTCAGCTTCAAGACTCGGAGTGCTCGAAGGTCGATGATGGTTTGCTCGTCTGTGCTTCGCACTACTTCATGGCCGATGACCTTCGCTTCTATGACGCTCTTGTCGAAGGGGTCAGTCAGTCTCTAACCATTGAAACCTCAACTTCTCAAGTTTTTATTTTATGTTATTTCCCAAATTTCCGATTGACTTTTGTCTGTGTTACTGAAATGTTTGTGGGTTGCTTTCAATATCTATGTTAATCAATGTTAGACTAATTTTTATTTATTTTTTATTTTTTAAATGGACGAGTTACTATTTGTGATTTTCCTCTGTTCCATATAGAAATCTTATTTATTCCAGCTTTAAAAAAATGGAAATCTTAAAAGCTAATATGAGAACCAATAAGTAAAATAAACTAGATCCAAAATGAAAATGTTCTTAGTCTAAGGATACGTTTTCTTTTGTTTATGAGAAAAATGGTGAGAGGTATATTACGAGTCTCATAGAATGTATAGAGAAGTAAAGCAACAAGGGATTTTATAACGTTGGGCTTGCGAACTGAAAGGATTGTCTAATTTGAGATTGAGTTACATGCTGTGGGAGAACTTCTTGAGTAAGCTAGAATTCTATGTTCTACTCATACTTGTTTCCGCGTCTAGCAAGGAAACACATACTAGCAAAATGGATATGAACGGATATTGTGTAATTTATGAGATATCATGCTACGTGATGAATCTCACAGTGATATGGTTTACAAAATGTTGGATTTGTAGCTGCTGCTCCACATACATAACAGTATGAACTTTAGACACTTTTCTTGGGAGGACATACTATTTATACGGTTTTCACTTAACGTGCTTTTTTGTGACTTTCAATGGGCCTATTCTGTAGGTTGATCGCTGTGAACATTCTTTTGAAAATGGAGAAGAGGAATGTTTGTGCACCTTTATTCTTTCCTGGCTACATGGTCCAAATGCTGGAAATGTTACGGCTGAAAATATTGGACACATTTGCAGAGTCCAGTTTAGCGAGGAAATAGATCCAGTTGTAGCCTCTTTTCTAAAGACCGCGAGGGAGAAACTTTCAATTGCTTCTTGTGATTCTAGTAGTGAAGTCACCACGGGTATCACTCATAATGATCATGGAGAAGTCCCCACGTTGAAAATTGGGCAAAAGCTAAGTTTTTCTCACCATTTAAAGCAGGCAAGTAATACTGTATGACATTATTTAAATGGTTGGGTTCTGTAGTGAAATGTAACATTCTTCATGACTTGTGGATCAGACTGGAAAATAGTTGCATGTTGGCTTATCATGTATATTTTGTGACTTGTATTGTCTATCTGCAGGAAAAAAAGTGCACCAAGTGGTTTTTGAGTGATACCTTGCCATCCAAATGTGTGTACACTATGCCTTTAGCTCATTGTGAACAGATTCCCTGATCACTTTGCGTGAATATGCTTTATAACATTATTTTGTCACTTATTTCCTCTGCCTTCTTTCTTGGACAGCAGGGGCAGTTGGTTATCCCTGTGAAAAGACTGGACAAGAGATGGATTTTGGAGGGGGTGGAAATTATTATCTGATACTTATCGAAAATCTTGAGAAAGGCTTAACCCCTTTAGCAATCATGGAATTTTTACGTACGAAGGTTCCAGTCACATGTCAAGCGTTGATTTTTCCATGTTTGTCATCAGATTTCTTTATGCGAGGCAGTATACTGTTGGACAGCAAAAGGAAGTTTGAGATGGTATGCAACTTTTTGGAAAACCCAGATCAGATTATTGCGTCGTCAAGTGGAAGGTAATTTCACAAAGTGTGTCTTTGAGTTTTAAGTTTTAACTTGATTCTTCTTATTTTCTTTTTCCTATATTTGTCTGTCAAGATTTTTTTCGTTGTTCAAGTATACATACCAAAATTATTCTCACTCATTTGATTTTACATGACAATAAAGTTGAGGGAATTGTACTAGAAAATAGTTATCAATTTGGAGTGTGAACCGATAGAAGAGCATGAGCTGAGAGACAGAGATTCTGAAAAATGAAATGGGTTCTTAGTTTCTATTATAAAATGTTCCTGATATCATGCTACCATGTGTACCTTATAATGGATTTAACTTGAAATGAAACAAGGCTTGTTAATTGGAATCTGGATATGATACATTTTGTTTGTTGCTCATATTAACTGCAGGCCATGGGTAATAACTGAGAAAATGATGGTGCACAGCTCACTTCGTGCATCAATTGAAATCTTGTCGCTTGTATCTCAGGTTAGCTTTCTACTACCGCTAAGTATTTTAGTTTCTCATGCTTTGGAGCAGGGGAAGTGAATAGGCCATGATTAATGATATTATCTATGTTGTTTACTCTAAGTTGCTCTGCAGTGAAGCAACAAGATTTCCTGCACGATCATGGCATACAGGCCCTACGTCTGCGTCTCTAGTAATCATGCTTACAAAAAATATATACATTTGTCTGCATGAACACTTGATAGATGGGTCCTTGAGATAAAATTATTCCTCCTCGTAAGTCTATTTATAATGCCTGGACATTTCCCCTCTGCTGCCCCGTCTTCCATCAAGTTTATTAATAGAGAGGCATGTAGCTAGATTTTTAGTGTACATCAGTATTTAGTCGTGCCAATGCAACAATTATGTATTCGGACGAACGTTCGGCCTGAATCTGGTCCGTAGACCCAATTTCTAGGGCTTACTCAAAATGTGGAAAACATGGTCGTTCTTGAAATCATAATTTATACGTAAAACCATAAAGTTACATTATAAATACATTTATCCAAAAATTAATTACATAAGCATTGTAAAATTTCTTAAAAACTTTTAATCGTGTTTGGTTTGGTTTGATGGAATTGAATTGAAAAAGTAATAAGAATTGTAATGGAATGGAATATAGATTACATTAACAAAAAATGCCCTTAGTAGTTGGTGCTCTTGTAGGATAAATTAGCTAAGAGCATTTTTAATGCAATGCTCTTTCATTGTGCTAATGCTATAATTTAGCATATAGCACAAATATACTCTTCCAATGTAATGTAATGCTATTTGTTGTACCAAATTTAACATATGTTATATTTGGTCTCAGATATAGCATAATATTATAATTCTAAAATATAAAAATTCACACCTTTTTATTCTTAATCAATACACTTTTTTAATACTCAACCAATTACAAAATCTTTAAATAATAAAGTTCTAAAAATAGCATTGTGCATTGGAGCAAAAATTCAAATTTGATGCAAATTTGTGATTTTGCTGTTTTCTGTGTCAAATATAACGTCAACAATAGTACCTTTATTAGAGATGTTCTAATGAGTGAAATCATTATTCCTTAGCTTTTGGGAGAGAATTATGATTCCATCACTTCGATGAAATTATGATTCATTCTTTTCTTTCTAAAATCTAAAGCAAACAATGAAATGGGATTGCACACGGATAGGGTATTCTGTTTTAGAGTCCATCCCACCAAAGCAAACATGACGTAAGTGTGGAAATCCTATACATATAAGAGCATAATGTCGTGTCAAATCCATGTGCTAATGTTATAATTTGGCATAAAACAGTAAAATCATTCTCTAATGCAGTGTTATTTCTTTATGCTAAATTTGGCATTCAATTAAGTTTAATTTAAGTGTCATAATTATGATTTTAAAATATTAAAATTCATATTTTTCACTGCTAGTGCTTGTATGCTTTTCAATTTTTTATTAATATGCTTTTTAATGTTCATTATTATTATTAAATAATAAAAAAAAATGAAACGTATAGCATTAATTATTAGATGAACAAATGAAACAATGAGTTAAATCAAGTATTTTTGCCAAATACAACATTAAGTATTGGCCTATGTATTGGAGATTGTCAAGAATTGTTAAAACCCATTTTTAAAAAACTGTTCCATATGTACAACCACATGCATGCTCGGTTTCATGACTCACATTGACATTCACATTTCTTTTGACTTATATACCTTAGAATGAAACCTGTGAATTGGAAAGCTTAGCAGAATGAAACGTATGAATTGGAAACCTAGTATGCAAATGAAATATAACAAGCATGTAAAATATACAACAAAAAGTTGCAAGCTTCATCAAGGTTATCGCAAACTTCTTGTTCATTCTTGTAGGTGGCGTATATGTGTTGGGTTGGGTTGATTTTTTTAGATTTTTTTGGACTGAACCCATAACTCTTGGTTTGGGAAAAACGTATGCATTGTTGTTGGAGAATCCAACAAACTTCATTGGTTTGGGTTGGGCTAGATTGTGTTCTTTATTGTGAACTTTTTTATTCTTTGTTTATTTTAGTTTTAGTTTTCATTTGTTAAGAACTAGACTTTTGAAACTTTGATTTGTTCCTAAGGCATTAGGCATTTTTGTATAGACAATTTGGACCTTGATATAAAATTATATAGCAGTGGAGACTGATGAGTTTTTTCTATAATCTTTTCATATATCAAAGTAGGAAGCTCGGTTTAGGTTGGGTTAGGTTACGTGGGTAGTGGATTCCTCAACTCATGGTCCCGTTTTGGAGTAATAAAAACTTGGAACATACATCTTATAAGGTTGGTTACTTGGTTTTCCATTTTGTATATTTATACCTAGGGAATCTAATAAGGCCTTCGTGATTGAAAAAGGGACTCGTCTATAAATGTTCTTAGAACTAACCCTCATTGTCATATCATACATTTAGAATTACTTTGATATCCTATTTCTTCACAAATCTTCAAATACATTCTTTTCCAACAAGCCCTCGTCACCTATAGCACTCCGCAAGTACCGCCAATCCCAGCCGCGTTTTCACTCGACTGAGATTGCAAATTTTACTACGGTCGAAACAAGTTCGATCACCAATTCTTGGCTGTTTCGGCTGACGAAAAATTTCAACCCTGGAGCTCAATTGTAAATTTTTTCAACTGAAATTGAAAATTTTCAACTCCGATTGAGCATGGTCAGCTACCTTCCCATGCTGCCACTTTTACTTTTGCCTTTTTCAACATGATTGATAATTTTTGACCATGATCGAGTTGAGGATAATTTTGGAATTCCAAATATTCTCATTAAAAATGAAACTCCTAGGTTGATCCTTTTTAAAAGATTGTCAAATTAGATAAGACCCTTACTTTTTTGAATTGGATTGGGTTGGTTGTAGAGCTAGGTAGGTTGATGCACATCCTAGAATCGTGCACAATGTAAATATGATAACACATATGTTTGATATACTATAAAGCTTGTTTGGTGCAGTAATGTGATGGTATTATGCAGTTGAGTTAGATTATTAGTCATTGATATCATAATCTAAATTTTTGTTTGAAACATACAGAAAGGAGACGTCGGAAGTAGCAACGAATTGAAGGTTGTCCGTTCGGGAACTGATGAATACAAGGTAGCCAAGGAGCTAAGCAATATGTACCAGGAATTTTCTAATCATCTGAAGAGACTGCAAAAGAGGCTAATTGTTGAAGAAGGAAACGTCTGGCAACAATACAATGCAAAACGGAGGATAAAAAGTTAGGAAAAGTGTTCCTTGTGCATAAGCATAACCAATCAATCGGATGTCATCATGTTCATTTCACTCGGTTAGTCCTCATTTTGTAGTTTATACACGTGTTTTAGCTATAGTTGAGCTTATCATACTGGATTTTGGCTGTACAAAAACCAAACTGGTTGTGTGTTCTGGAGATAGGAGTCATAGTTTCATATTTGGCTTTATTTTGCAATTTTGCTGATTTTGTACAGACTTGTCAGAACAATTATAGCGTATTTTTGAGAATGAAAAGATGCGGACACACTTCTTAAGTTATGTTGCAATGCATATATATAATTAGGCTATTGAAATATGAAACGTGCTTAGTTTTAGCATTTTAGCATCTGCTATGTTTTGATGCCATATCTAACATTAGTTAATAGCACATGCTAAGATTATGTAAATTTAGTAAAGGATTGTGGACACTTCTTTTACACTAGAGTTAAAACATGGCAGACAGGAGATTTTGAGATATTCAAAATCCGTCTAGTCTGATTCTTACAGATTGGATGTCTAGTCTGATTCTTACAGATTGGATTGGATTGGATTGGATTGGATTTTTAAAATTTGCAATTCTTGTGAATTGGATACATTTTTTAATTTGGAAGTATCCGAATTCAATCTAATTCAAGTGGCGCTTAATTTTCCACGCATAAAAGACATTTGAAGAGGGGTGAAAATTTAGGAGTGAAGGCGTGTCCTGGGAACACGATCAACAGCTCAAGATTACACGTCACCAGCCATCATACAAGGTTACCAAATGGGCGATAGCAGAATCACCGGATATCCAACTAACTGCAGTTACTATAGTAGTTGTGGGCGGTTAACCCAAGTTAATGGGTTTTATCGCTTACAATCCATGAGCAAGTGGGATTAATTAAATCTTGAGAAATCCCCAATTAGACAAAAAGGCACGGGTCTACTAGCCTAGGAAACTAGACGAGCATCATGATAGAATCAAGGTTATAAGAGTCTTTTGAGCTATAATGTATAAAGTTTCAAGACTTGCTTGAAGAGTGGGAGACATTGAGACATATATGAAGAATCATCTAGAGATAAGTTAGATGACAAATTAAGGAGAAGAGCAATACAAAATTATAATGTGTACAATATATATTCAGATGAATAGGGGACTATATAGCTTTACATAAGAAGTATAGTTTCACCTACTTTATTACCTATTTAACCAATTTTTGAGCACTTCATTCAATGCACTACTTCATTTTATCAATTTCAGTCTTATTTGTAATTCACATCTAAAACATAGTCATTCTCGTTTGAAAAAAACTAGAGGAAACCATATTCGTTTATTGTCATATTATCTTCGTCTGACTCTTCTGCTATATATATCGCACATCTGTCTGAATTTCACGTGTATTTATTCACCTGAAAGTACATTAATACTACCTACGGAGGAGGGTCCAACAACCAAAATAGCAGATTCTATTCATTTTTAAATCAATTATAGAATCAATTATTCATCTGTGTCCATAGTTATATTCAATCACATAGGCCAAATATTGTTATATGCTGACACATCTAGTGTAACTCAGTGAAACTTGTTTAGTCATATTTTCACTTCATTCATTTATTCCCAGTTGTGCATTCATTATCTACACACACCGGATCCCATCTCATACTGACTTTTAGTATGATTCGGCAGAAGCCACTTGGCTAATAGATCTCGCCATACGTCACTCTTGGCATCACGTTACATCTAAGCAAATCTAAGCACTAACCCTGTTTCTAAAGCATGTTTAATTGTGATTAGTCAGATCCTTGCACATCCCATGCAAACCTATGTGGTGCATAATTTTATTTTCTACCATATTATTTATAATTTATATATATTGTAAAGTTTTCAATTGGTTCTATAAGTATTTGAAGGTGAAAATTTTTATTATACAACTAACCACACGTGATTATTACTTTCCTGATAAAAAAATCCTAAATTAATTAGTAATGGGCCAACCTTGTATGGAAGTGGCAAAATTATGCTAAAAATGAATTACTCAAAAAAAAAAAAAAATCAACATGATGCCTAATTATATGGGCTTATTAATCTGGCTCAAATAATCTATCTAAAATAGCCCATTCAACCTATACATTTGCCAATTGAAGTGAATCGGTTGAAGATTTTTGTATAAATTAGGATGGATGCACTTATGGAAATCCAAATTTAGTGCAAATCAGATGAAATATATCTAAAATAGTGAGTTATCGATTTGCTGAACATCCCTACAGGAGATAGGGTGGTACACTGGATATATTTTTATACTAACTCCAATTCAAAAAGGTGTATTAATGCTAGATTGAGCATGCGACATAGTCAAAACGGTAAATTTAACACAATTTTTGGTTTGCTAATTTCTATCTAATATGCCCATTTGAGATTGCTTTATGAGGAGAGAGAAATACAGAAATATCTGTTTTTTAAGCATGTTTACATATACCTATTTATTTATTTTTAATAAATTCATATCTATTTTTATACCCATTTATGAAAAATGTATACCACAAGTGGTTTATACATTTCACGTATAAAAGTTATTTGTAAAAATTGATATGTATTTTATAATATATGCTATATATATATATATTACATTATATCATTTTTTTTTAAAAATGTGAAGCTTAATTAATGATATGTATTTATTACAAAAAAAAAAGGAAAACACTCACACCCTGAGAGTCAAACTTCCGACTTAATACTCAATCTCTACTCTATCCCACCCATTGAGCTAGTCCCAATGGATTCCATATTTATACCATACCATAGGTAGACGCACTTCATGCAAATTATATACCTAAAAATCGGGTTTGAAACTATTCAAAAAAAAGCTTTTTAATACAAAAATCTCTTGAAATTGTAAATATTAGTAGAATTAATTCTCAACTCAATTTTTTGGAGCAAAACTCCCTAATGTCCCCTGGTATTAGTTCATTTAGAAAAGAAAAGCATTTCTATTATTTTTTTTATGGTCAAGTCTGTGTTCTTATATTTGTGGCTTCAAGGTACTCATTCTTAGATTTTTATTTTACGTTAATCCTTTTTAATCTTTTTTGTTTAATATTGCTGTTAATTAGTGGTTACCAAAAATATGCTCATCTTAGTAGGGTAAAATTGAAAACAAAAGAAAATTATTATTTAATATAAAAAGAATTATCATTTCCATTCAAGGAAGATGTAAGATATTAGAAAATAATTTTATGTAGTTCTAATATGGTTCTATTTTAATCCAAATATTAATATATATAGACGAGAGATATATGAATATATACGAATTTTATGGGACATATATTGTCATCTTTATATTTTGTCGTTCTAATTTTATGAGCAGAAAAGATTAAAAAGAAAAGAAATAACGTGAAACAAAAATATAAGAATGAGAACATAAAACCCACAAATAAAATAATAGAAGTCTAATTGTAAAAAAAAATAAACAAAAATACTATTTTTTATAATAGAACTAATATCAGGGGACTTCAAAGAGTTTTGCTCCCAAGAATTAAGTTTATGGTTAATTTTAGCAAATTATTCCAAGTAATTTTTGTATTAAAAGACATAAAAAAAAGTATTCATGAAATATAAAGTGAAAAAGTAGGTATCGAGCCTACATTTCTCTTTGAGGGCTGCTTTATATTTATATATATATAAAGTCTTTGAGAAGGGGGAATTTTATTTACACCCCAAAATTCATAAAGACACCCTTTTATAATTAAAAAGATAAAATTGGACAACTTATTAAAAAATTAAAGAAAAGATAAATGAAATAAACTAAACACACCCTTTTTTGTCTCACTTAATCTCTCTCTCATTTCGCTTTCCACAACTTTCAACACGGATCATCACTTTGATTCTTTTGTTTTTTCCCCCCGAAACATGTTGACTTTAGTTTTGTTTATTTTTCACATCTCATTGTTTCGTTTTCTTATTGCCCTTTAGATTAATATTTAAGTTTGTGAGTTTATAACGTAGAACTTGGAGCTAGGGAAGAAAATTGTAAAAAATAAATAATTACAAAGTAAGTCAATGTAACAAGGAGATTAAGTAAAAGTAGGGAAGAAACGGTGGGTGAGAGAGGGTCTGCAAGAGATAAGGGTACAACGGAGAAGAAGAAAAATATGAATTGAAAGGGGTGTACATTAAATATGGAAGATGATTAGTAGTCCTATTTAGTCATTTTAAGTATATAAAAGGTGCTTTTATATTGAATTGTGGTGAAAATGTAATCGCCCTTTAGGAAAAATATAGAAAAGAGGGAGGTTGGGTAAATTATGCTTTTGCATTGCTGTGTAAGTACTATTAAAAAGTAAATTAATGATTTCTTTTCTTTTATTTTTTGACAAATTTCTTATAGTATCATTCTAGAACACACCCAATATATAGTTTACAAAATACTTAAATATTATTTTAAATATACATTAGTTTTGCAAAATTAATAATTTAAACATGTCTAATTTCTTATAGTATTATTCTAAAACACACCAAATATATAGTTTACTAAATACTTAAATATTACTTTAAATATACATAATTTTGCAAAATTAGTAATGTAAATATGTTTAAACTTTATTTCGTTATAACCATTACTACTCACAATATAATTACATCATAACCCAATATCATCACACTATTACTATTCACAATATAGTTATATTATAACACAATAATATTAAACCATTTATATATATTTTGTACTCATGAATCTCGCGTATCTTGAAAATTGAATTTCTGACATAATACTCTATCCTTATTTCACTCCACTTATTGAACTAGCCAATAAATGTTCACATAATCCTATTTTGAAATCATTTGCTTGAAAAGTAATTGAAAAGAAAATTATACCCGAGGCTCCTTGTTCATAACTATCATTTTTTTTCCCAAAAATTTTATGATTTGAGTAAAAAAATTTCATGGACAAAAGATGTTTTCTAAATTCAGATTCGATCGGAGTCAAAAAAAATTTGACCATGTTATTGCTCAATCGGTATCAAATATCGTTTTCAATTTTATACTTCGTTCGGACTTTGGACTCATATATTCTTTTCTTTTAAATAAATGAGTTATAACTTATCCTATTTTTCACAATGAACTTTAAAGTTGGCCAAAAATTATTGTCCAAATAAAAGGGGAAAAAAAAGACAAAAACAAAAACATGGGTTATGAAGAGATCTTTGGGCCGCCCTGGATTAATTTTGGCAACTTTGGCATGCCAAAACAAGTGGAAACCATTCTCAGATTAAAAAAAAAAATGAAAAAAAAAGAAGGAAAAAAAAGCGTGGAAAATGGAATGGAAGAAAATGGGTGAATTTGAATACAGAGGCAGAGAATTAGGGCAATATCTTGGGTTGAAGCCACTTTTCTGACGTGGAATCATTCTATTGGGGGCCGGGCCCTCCAAACCGTATCATCCTATACCACGTGGCAAAACGAAGAAAACTCATGCAAACGGATACAAAACGACGCCGTCTCGAATCTGCTTTATTTTACCTTGTCCGTGTCCGAGTTCAACACCTAAAAACTCGACGTGGACCAAAACTCCCAGTTCCCAGTTCCCACCTTCGGAACAGATCTTAAAACAAAGACAAACGAATCCCAGGTTTCCTAATAAGCGCTCTCTCTCTCTCTCTCTCTCTCTTTTCTGCTCCAAACACCAAAACCAACCCTTCAAATTCGGAGATTTCCAAGAGGTAATGCTTCTTTCTAACATGTTTTTCTTGATTTCTAGATCAACATACTAAAAGGGTGTTGATTGATTCAGTGTTTCTTGATTTGTATATGCTTTTATTATTTTTTTTAATTTCTTTTCTTTTTTTTTGAAATGGGTACAGATGGGGTTGTGGGGTGGGAGACATGTGAGTTTGGCTTTAATGGTTTTGGGTTTGGTGGTAGTTGTTTGCCAAATGAAAGGGTCGGAGGGAATAAGATTTGTAATAGACAGGGATGAATGTTTCTCTCATAATGTTCAGTACGAGGGTGATACTCTCCATCTCTCTTTTGTCGTTATTAAAGCCGATACACCGTGGAGTTATGGCGATGAAGGTGTTGATCTTGTGGTTCGTTCTTTCAAACTCTTTCATTTTATTTTATTTTTTAATTTTTATGCTTTCATGTGCACAATTGATGCTTTTTGGTGCCTTATCTGACTTTGCATCTTGAATTTTAGTTATATTTTGTGACAGATATGAAGGCGAATTACTCAACATAGAGTTAGTCAGATATGTATTTTATTATAATCAGTTTTGATATAGCTAGGGACATTACACATTGAAAATTTTTTGTTCTTAGTTTCATTCTGGGTAGTATTGTAATTGAAAATTGCTAGAACAAGCAAAAGATAGGAAGAATGACTCAGTGTAGTTTGAGTGAGACCCTTGAGGGATTGGTCAATTGCTCAACCCTGTGGTTGCGGGGTTTGATTCCTCATGAGGACCTATCTAACAATTTGCTAGAGTTCTCTTCCTCTCAAAGATTTTAGGGAAAATCAAAAAATAGAGTTTGAGTGAGGCTACAGCACCTTTTTAGAGGGATATGATCATAAGATAGACTTATGAGGATATAAGCATAAGCATTTGGTGCTTATTGCAGACCGCAGATTAGGAACTGTTGGGGGAAGACTTGAGCAATGGCGTGACTTTATTTATGAAAATACTTTAGCACTTATCTTTATAATATTTGGGTGGTAAAATTGAGGAATGAACAAAGATAAATAATGTTGACTATTCAATGGAGTAAACATTCTAGAAGTTATTTGTCTTACTTGGAACCTGAAGAAATATTCATTTGGGAGTCTTCAGATGGTGAAGGGGCGCATCTGGCATGTGTAGGTGACTTCTCTCAATCAAGATTGAAAGAATCTCTGCTAGTAGTGCCATTCTTTTACTTGATGGAATCACATTAAGTGTACATTACTCTATGCAAATCCAATAGTGGGCTTACTCGTTTAGAGTTACAGTAAAGTAATCTAGGTAGAGAATGCGATCTTTTTTAAATTTTAACCGACTGTGGGCACCAAATTATTTCCTTGGTAGAGAAGCATCAAAGTTTAGTTTGGAAAATCTTATTCATAAGTTAGATAAGAGATGAATGAAAATTTTATGACTAACCTTATGAAAATTATCTATTATATAGTTAATCTAGCTTTATATGGAAATAGCTGCCTGTATCTAGGGGCCTTCGCTAGTATAATGATTTCATTTTACGATAGTGCTAGTTGATGTTTAGTGATATTTATAGTGATGAATGCTCTCTAAGTACAATGTCAGAATAATATTATATTTTTGTGTTTTGTTTTTGCTCTGAGTTACGATATTTTTGTGCTTTGTGATCTTCATTAATTCTTTCCAGAAGATTGGTAACCCCTGATTTTTTTTTATATTTTTTGTTTTTTGACATATTTAGATTAAGGGACCTTCAGATGAACAAATTCATGACATACGTGATAAGACAAGTGAGAAGTTTGAGTTTGTTGTTCAAAAGAAAGGTCTTTACCGCTTCTGCTTCACTAACAAGTCTCCTTATCACGAGACCATTGACTTTGATGTACATGTTGGTCACTTTGCGTACTATGACCAGCATGCAAAAGATGGTAAGAGGTCATTGCTTGAATTTATTAATGTCCTGCTTGTCATGTTTCTTGTCTGGATTCTTTATTGTTTAAGGACCATTGAGTTTTCATGATGTGTGCAGAGCATTTTGCTCCCTTGCTGGAACAAATAGCAAAATTGGAGGAAGCCCTTTACAATATCCAGTTTGAACAACACTGGTTAGAAGCACAGACCGACCGTCAGGCAATAGGTATTATTTGTGACTTCCACTCTTTTCTATATCAACTATAGTTTATATGATGGAGTTTTTAAAGAAGTTATGTGAATATCCATAAATGTCTGTGTCCTAAAACCCCTTCTTTTGGGAGCTATTATCAGTAGTTGTCTTTTAGCCTTGTGATCCCTTTTAACTGAAAATGGGACCTTGATTTGGAGCTTTGTGATCCCTCTTAGTTAAAAATGGAACCTTGATTTGGACTTTATTAGAGTTGAAGTGCCTCACGATTACTGATTGGTTACTATAACAGTCAAAATTCCTTGAGGCATAGCCCATTACAGGGTAAATTGTCCTGGGGCCGGTGATAGTTCATAAGTAAAGGAACCACCTCTAAATGGTATGATGCCTTCTGTGCTTAGGACCAAGAACAAAACCACGAGAGTTTATGGAGTCCCAAAATGGACAATATGCAATCAGGGGTTGTGATAATTACGGGAGTTATTTCAATGCACGTAACACTTATGGATCACTGGAACTTAGTTGGCCCCTTCCAAAAATTTTAAATTCCTAGTTGTTTCTCTTGAAACTGAGGTTATGTTAATTTGCTTATGACTTTGTATAAACCAGGGTACTATACAGAGTACGGCACTATGCAAATTCATAGAGAAAGTAAATTATATTATTGTTGCCACATTTGTTCAAAATTCAAAGTGAAAGTATAGGTTTTATAGTAGTTGTGCTCATTAATATTGGAAATATAACTGAAACTGCAGTGAACGATGCGATGAGTCGGAGAGCAATGCACAAGGCAATGTTTGAATCAGCAGCACTTGTTGGAGCTAGCGTCCTGCAAGTCTACCTTTTGCAACGCTTGTTTGAGAGGAAGCTTGGTACATCCAGAGTTTAGATCTGTTACGAGTACCCCTTTGGTATTTTATTTGACTGTAATATTACTTACACAAGGAAAAGCATATTTATTTATTGAAACATCACAAAATGGAAATCTTACGCTAGCATTTGTTTTAACATCTCACGTTTTTTGTTATTTATATTTCATTGAGTTTGCCTTTCACAATTATAAATGTTCGGGATGTTCCAGGCTGACTTTGCCATTTATAGCATCAATTTAGTTTATGGATCAAACTTTCTTGTTTCGGCTTTCTGCCACGTCTGTACAAGACCAAAATGTTTGTATGGTAAATCTTTTTTTTCCCATTGGAGTTGTTACAACCGAGAGACCCCTTCTGGAAGGTGGAAAATTGGAAACCATAATTATTTTTTTTTATTTGGTTCCTTAACACGGGGAAAAAAATTCCCTCTGGAATTGATGTGATGGGGTCAAAAATTGCTTCCCCTGCTGCTAATGCAATGATGCAATATGAGGCCCAAGTATTTGCTACATGAGACTTCTTTTGTATATGCTAGCAAATTGATATGAGCTCTAAGCATGACTTTGGATGAGGGAGGCTCAAAATGACCATACCTTTTAAGTCTTAGGCCACGTTCTCCTGCAAGCACAATCGACATGAACGTATCTTTGGCGGCAATAATAATACCCTTGATATTATGAATGTACACTCCAAGTAAAAGTATAAAGGCATTAAAGTTAACAATGAATTCAAACACCACAAAGTATGACCAGGGTGAACCTTATAGTAAGTTCGGAGAGAGCAAGAGAGAGATCCTTAAAAGTACAGGTAACAGTGGGGGATTTTATTCCTAAAATCTAAAAAAGAATGCCAGTTTTACACCAGAAATCCGGGAAGTAACAATTTCTTTGGTGGATAATCAATTTTTTTTAAAAGGATGAATAGGAATGCATCGTTTTTACACAATAAAATCACATACACTCGAAACAATAGAGAAAACGTGTCACAAATAATAGTATAATCTCACTCATCAACAAAGCTTTGGCAAAAAGGAAAAAAGCTGCACCACACATTTAATCGACCATTACACATGAACATAACAGAGCATTGTCCTGCAATCATTTGTCTTCTTTGTCTCCACATCATCAACAAAGCTTAAAAGCACAACAAACTGATTCCAGCAGGACCAATCATAGCTTTGAACACAGCTCCAGTCTTCTGGAATATATATTGGCATGGAGCATAAATACAAAGTAAATTTCCTGTTAAATCTATCATAAAGTAGGTACTTCTTCATGATTCCGCACGCAAGCAGCAAAACCATTTCTTCTGCAGATCAAAGGACGCGATTTCAAACATCAAAAACTATTATAAACATATTCGTATGGCTATCGGCAGCAAGTTAATCCTATCCATAAAGTCCGAACTTCCAACACTCCAGTTTCATAGAATATCTGTCTATCTCCTTCTCATTTCCCAGGAAATAGTCCAGCAAGTAGTAATTCCATTTCAATTATAAATTATCCTAGTACTCGGAATCCCTAACAGTAACTTGTGAAGAATTTCATAACAGTACTATCTATAAACAAATATGGAGACGACTTGAAACAAACACAAGCCACTAAAGCACCTCTCTTGGCTGAGTTTAGCAGGGTATTATCAACCAAGGGAACATAAAAGAAATAAATGAATGAAAGCCAGGAGGTAGAATGTAACAGTCAAAAACTTTATCTATTTCAGTAGAGTAGATCAAAGTGATTGATATATTTTCACGAATTCCCAAATTGAAAGTTGGAAGTGAACAAAATAGGAAGATCAAGAGGAGTAGGTACTTATGTGATACAAAGAATGACATAGTAATCAACAAAAGTTATCAGAACATAGAAATGACATAGGAATGATCAAATGAATGACATAGTTATCAGAACATAGGTTCTCTGAGTCCATATGAGTAAATAAGGACAACAACAGTCCAATAAAATAAATGGAGAAAATTCAGCCTGTTGTCAAAATCTAAGAGCGACCTGTATATTCTTCACAGAAGTGCTTAGAATCAAAATGGTACGAGCCTAAAACCAAAAGAGAACTGTATATAAGTAAATAAACCTATATATGTATAGTAAAATACAATATAACTCAAAGAAAGCTGAAGAATTTGAAAATGATGGAAGTAATGCTTCTTCAGGCCAATTACTCGGGAAAGGTGTGAAAAATTAGGGAAAAATACAAATGGTGCTATACATATCACATGATGTGGCACTACTATATAGTTGGGGTGCAAATTATAATCTAAGATTATTAAAATAAAGCTTAAGTACAACAAATCATAGTTAAAAAAGCTTCAACAGAACTTTTATGTTGTTTCATCCCTCATTTGGCATTAAGAACTCTCTTTTTAAGGACTTTTTATATGTGTGAAAAAGAAAAAGAACTTTTATGTTGTCACCAAAAATCAACTCTCCCATTTTAGAGGTGTTAAAAGCATTAAGCCGGTGAAGTTCTTGAGAGAGACAGTATGAAAAGTGTAAGGAAATAGAAGCAACTTACAGATTGAGGCTTTCCAAGAACTGCTTCATGCTTGAAGGTCGGGTCATCCTTTGTTGGTGATTCAGGTTTTCCACCTGTCTTTTTTTCATTCCTAGCCTTGTTAAAGATTACTGTGAATCCCTCAGCTGACGCTGGGTCGTTCACATCCCATTCACCAAACTTTGGCAGTGGTCTACCTTTATCCTACGATAAATAAGACTTCATGTGAGAGAGGCAGTTACATAAAGCATATGCAAATTATGAAGAACAGTGGAATGTTCTTTTAGCCTAAATCTTTCTGATGCTTAGATGCAAAATTGAGACAAAATCTCAACTCGAAATCAAGATGATAAAGTAATGTAGAAACTAGAAAAGCATATCATCCGAAACATGAAAACCTATGCTACATGTTTATAGAGATTGGATAAAAGTTTCGAGGAACAGATAAAACGGAAAAGGAAGAGCAGAATACAAATATATAGGATAAGAAGAAGCAGAAAATTCTCAAGATCATGCACGAACATAGGGAGGGACATTGTTACATGTACAAAATGAATCCCTCTTGTTCTCATCATTTTCTTTGTATTAAAATCCCCATATAATCTCTCAATCATTCAAGGCATAGGTATGGATGCACTTAATATGTATTCACTTAAATATCATAGAGATTCATATTCAACATCTATGAGGATATCGATGTGCATACAGTGTGTGAATTACTAGTATCAATTCAAGATTTGTGGAAAATAGATAACCATATCAAACTTGCTTTCAGCAAACAAACCAAGGCACGGACACAAAGCACACTGCATTAAAGAATATTGAGCACGAGAATTGCATAAGAAGTGAACAAACAGAACCACAGGCCATTTGACTTTGAGGAATCTCAGTGTAACGACATGCCCAAAATAATGAGGTGTGAAAGATTTCCAAATGAATTTAACTGGTTCCTATGTTCACTGTTCTATAAAGAGGTATATCAAAAAGAAGAAATGTGGAACATCTCAAAAAAAACTTAAAGAGTTCTGCTACATTATCAGCTATTGCAACTTCTCAACTAGGTTAAATTAATATTAAAAAGCTTCGACCATACATCTAAAAATAACTTATGAGTGAAATTTAGGATAACAATCGTCTTTCTCAAGCTGACAAGAACATAACAAAATGAGTATAATAAAGTATCGAAAATGTAAAATGAAAAGAATCTCCGAACCCTATCTGAATTTAAGCATCACATTGAGGAGACTTCAAAAAGAAGATTCACGAAGTATGGAAACATCAAACTCTAATTTTCCCTTATTATCATTATTATTTATATCGATATCCAAGAAATATTCCAAAATCGTATTTGCAAACTTGAGGTTCGAAACTTGGTCCTCCCACCGAACCCGACACCAGACTCTAATTCTTCACAACTTAAAACACACGTAAATCTGATCAAATGCAAACCAAAAATCCCTCCACCTTAAATAACAAAAAAATACATATATATATTTTAAGGCTCTCTTTGGGCACTTTCTCTCATTCTCCCAACAAAAATCCGAATAAATAATCCAAAAGCTTAAAAACAAGTGAATATAATACTTTAAAAAAGAGTACTAAAACCAATAAGCATATACAAAAACTACAACTAGCGCCATATTAATCCAAAAACCCTGTGAAGACACATCTACTTTATATATTATGTGTGTGTATATATATATATATATATATATATACATACACACACACACACACACGACACAGTCAGATTAACACAAAAAGCTTAGAGAAGCACAGAAGCAGAAGCTTTTTCCAAGCTATGAACTCAGCGCAACAATAAATGAATTAAAAGATCGGCATGGAAGATATGTCAAAACAAAACAACAATTGGTAAAATTCAAAACCCGATTCATTCAATAAAATATCTCAAATTAAAATTGAAATTAAAAAATAGTCAAAATTTAATCTCAGATCAAAAACATATAGATAATCACATACATATAGATAAAAATAAAAATAAAAATAAAAAACCCATAAGAGGAGGAGATTTGGTAGCGTACCGCCATGGCTTTCCTTCGCTTTGAGAGTTTTTTCCTCTCTTTTTTCTTTTTCTTTTTTTTTTCTCTCAGAAATAAAATCCGCCTCCTTTTGTTTTCCTTTTGCCTAATCGAGTATTCTTCTTAGAGAGAGAGAGAGACAGAGAGAGAGAGGAGATGGGGGTGCGGACCAATGGACCAGACCACATGCCATGCGTAATGTTATTGAAAGAGATTGGTCCACTGGGGCCCACATTTTGCACCTCTCAACGGCGCTTGCTATTGCCAGCGATTCAACCCCAACAATTTCCGCCCATTTAGTCAATATAAACTTCTTCTTCCCCATTCCAATAACAATAATAATAGGGTTAATGATATTAATAGTACTCAATTATAACTGTAGTAACATTCAATTATATCCGTAGTAACTTTTGTAGTATCTGCATTTTTAACCTAAAAATAACCTAAATTATATAATTATTACAATAATAATCATTTTATCACAAACTATTAAAAGTCATTACAGAGCATCACATTTAAAAATTTTGATTAAGAATGAGATTATGAATTTTTAAGACTTATACAATCATTACAACAATGACCATTTTTCTCATTTAAGAGAAATTAGTTTTGTGCGAAACATACAGTTTATTAATTATAGTTAAAAACAAGATTTTAACTCATATAAATAAATAATACTTAATTGTACGCTTTATACATGACTATTTTTTTTATTAAAGACTAACAGTTTGTGATAAAATGATCATTTTTGTAATAAGATTTATACAATCATTGCAACAATGATCATTTTTCTCATAAACTATTAAATTTTTTAAGAGAAATTAGTTTTGTGCAAAACACACAGTTTATTAATTATGGTAAAAAACTAGATTCTAACTCATATAAATAAATAATACTTAATTATACGCTTTATATATGATTATTTTTTTTGTTAAAAACTAACAATTTGTGATAAAATGGTCATTATTATAAAATTGCATAATTTATAAGTTGGCTATAATATTCACATATTACTATATAAGTTAAAAATTCAAAGTATAAAGTAATATAACGAATATAATTTAGAACCATTACTATATTTAACCTCCATGGTAGCAGATGGCTAGGATCAGATGGGGTCAGCTCCACAGTAATAGGTTACTTAAGCCTAGAATTGGCATAATGCTTAATTGGATGGTCATGATTTTACCATCTGATGGGGCATGTTTCGTTAATCACTTAGCTTCATTTTATTTCTTATTTGGTCTTTTGGTTCTTGCGTTTTTCGTTTCTTCTTCTTTTTTTTTTTTTGGTTGTGTACATAGTAAATGTGATCGTATATCAAAATGCAATAGTAAATAGTAATAAATCCAACAAACCTTATTTACAGATTGAAAAATATTCATTGTCATCAGAGTTTTTTTTTCTTTTTTTTTTTTTTTTTGCGAAATGATTGTCATCAAAGGTCTTCAATACGTAAATTTTGGATAAATTATCTCAACTACTATTCTCAGAAAAAACAAAGGTTTATCTTACATGTTTTGAGACTTTCTCCCATCGACATGATTTATAGGTTAAATAGATGATCCAGAATAATGAATTAGGAATAAGACTTACAGAGTTACAACTCTACAATCACACTCGTCACTCAGTGAGTCACTAGTACCCATTTGATTTCAGAAAGCAAAATTCTAAGGCTTTTTGTTTTTCGTAAGAGTATTCAGGAAGTAAAATTTTCCAAATGCTCCAAGTCAAGTAGAATATGTAACGAAACCTTTGTGGCTAGTTTACTATTTTCTCTCTCTCATAAAGCATGCTAATCCCATTAAACAGCAAAACATCATATCTCATGCTCTTGCCTTTCAGATCAATCTGACAAGTGAATTGTTTGCGGTGATTCTGTAAATGGGAAACTATATTTCATCGAAAAACTATTACTCTCTATAATTCCTTTATGCCCAACTTGCCACAATCTGAAGGAAAAGTGACCTTTTTAATGCAATGGACAGATAATAACAGGATATTTACGAAAGCAACATCAAAAGGAGGTTGCTAGGCTGGAGTAGTTGGCCTTGTGTATGATCAAATAGTCATAAATTGTATCTTTAGATTCTTACAGCTCCATTTCACATGATAAAAAAAGGGACACAAATTTATGCTACAAGTCTTAGTTGTGATTCCACCATTTACGTTCAATTAACTTAAAAGTATACTACTACTCTCACACCTTCGAGACCCACATATGGGAAACACATGGTGGCACGACACCATGAGTTAAGTGTGTACGGGGGCATGCACACATAAAGGATATTCGAGGCACAACATGTTGGACATTCATGTGAAGGCAGCCAACACACATGCATGTATGCGGGCGAGGCACTAGGCACACTTGGCCAAGTGTGCTACGGAAAGTGGCTGAGGCGCACAAAGCAATATGTGCACTCAAAGTATTGCGGGGGACAACACTAGCGTCTGGAGCTAAGAAGCATGCACACATTGATGGAACATGGGCGTTGGGCACCCAAACATATGCGCGCGAAATGATGCACACCATCGCAGACCAGGCAGGGGCCTGCATAGCATGTGCGCGAGGAGCTGCGCGAAAAGACGAAACACAAGTGTCGTCCGCATGAGCAGCACACGCACACACGAGAACAGGCGTTGGGTGCCAAACACATGCACGAGGGGACGTGCATGGCCAAGGAATACAGTGCCGAGGAGGGCAACACTCAGACACAGCTCCGAGAAATGCAGACAATAGAACTGAGACACGCGGCATGTCTTGCAAGCATTTGTGGCATGCATGCACACGTGCACTGGGTAGTTGGCTGAGAACTAGGGCATGACGCAGACCCATGTGACATGGCCGAGAAATGTGGTGGTCATGCAGCATGGACTCGGTCATGGCCGAGATATGTGGGCGGCTGGGACAACCATGATAGAGTCCCATGCCCACATGCGTAGCTGGCGCCAGAGATGCACGCACATGAGATGTGGCGCGCGCAGCACGCAGAGCATGGTGCACGAACTCAGACATGAGTGGCATACGTGATCGGTGGTCTTGACCGTTAGTGGCACAGCTCAAGAGAAGTGGTGTGTTGGAAATGTGGAGTGTGTAAATGGCTAGAGCTAAACGCGCACACGTCAAGGACATGCTATGCGCAGCGCGCGACAACAAGCAAATGTGGGCAGTTTGTGCTTTTTCGTGGCCAACTCGGTTCCAAGTTGTTTTCTAAGTGTTTCTAAGGGACTTTGACCGTGCTTTATAAATAGTGCATGAGAGAGGCATGCAAGGTGATAAGAAGAAGAAAGACAAGAAAGCAAGAAGCATTAAGGGAAAGACACTTGACAGGACTAAATGTTGATGCCTTGAGAGAGTATAGTACTAAGTGAAGACTAGAGAGCATTGAGACTGGTCTAGTGAGAGCTTAGACTACCAGGTCACGTTGTAAGGGTTGTGAGTACATTGGTATGGAACTTTGTACTTAAACACATAGGTTTGTGAGCGGGTTTGTAAAGCACTTAGTGCATCTTTTTAATCCTTTGTTATTATGATTAATAAAGGTTGGGAAAGAGTTCTTGTACATTGTTGATTGTGTATTTTATTTATTTGATGCATGCTTAACCTCTCTTGTTGCTTTTGTGCTACAATTGGCTGTAGTACTTGTGCGAAAACATACTTGCATTCTGCACAAGCAAGTTGTGTCAGGGGAAGGCTGAGCCTTAGTTAGAGGACTTTGGCTGCCATCACAGGATTTAGTTATCTTAAGTCTTGACACCGTGACAAGCTGGTATTGGAGATTCATTCGAGAGCGGGCGAAAGCCATCATTCAATGGCTGGGGGCAGCATGAACGAGTTGAAGGATTGGGTGACGTATGTGAAGGAGATTGTTGGGACTCCTCAAAGTGATTATGCTAATTCGCTTGTAGCTCAAGCCAAGTTACAAGAAGCTAAAATTAGAAGTGTTAAAAGTGCCTTGCGGGACTTTATCAGGAACCATATCGGGCAAATGAATGCTCTACCGGCTGAACTTATGGCCGTGGTGGATAAAGTTGCCGAGAGTGTTTCTAGACTCGATGCTGACGTGGGGCTGGTAAAGTGGGTTGTGGTAAACTCTTCTAAACACAATGAGGGGGGCAACCTCCAAAATCAAGTTGCCCGAGCCTAAAACATTCCAAGGGGCTTGGAATGTAAAGAAGTTGGAAAACTTCATATGGGATATGGAGCAATATTTCTGAGCTGCTCGTATGCCCGACCAGGAGCAAGTTACTATCACTAGTATGTATCTTGCTGAGGATGCTAAGTTATGGTGGCAGACTCATGTCCAAGAGGATGTCAATGCGGGGAGATCATGAATTGACACATGGGTGGTACTAAAAAAGGAGTTAAGGGCTCAATTTCTACCGTGCAATGCGAGCTAGTTGGCTAGGGAAGCCTTGAAAAAGCTACAACATTTGGGTACGGTGCGGGCCTATGTGACAAAATTCAGTTTGTTGATGCTAGACATCCAAAACATGTCCGATGAGGACAAGTTATTCAACTTTATGTCGGGGTTGCAACCATGGGCACAAGCAGAGTTACGAAGGCAGGATGTCAAAGACTTAACTTCTACCATGGTAGTTGTTGATAACTTGGTGGAATTTAGTCAATTTCTTTCTAGTGAACCAAAGAGGAGAGAGGACAAGAACAACAAGACGGGGATAGCTCAATCTACTTCAGAAGGCAAAAAACCAGGGGACGGTTTCAATGATGGCTCCAAGAAGGAGTCATCCAAAGGCAAAGAGAAGAACAACGAGGGTTATTTCTTATGTGATGGGCCACACTTTGCTAGGGAGTGTCCAAAGAGGCAACAATTGAGCACACTTGTTGTTGAGCCTTCAGAGGAAGGCAATCCATCAGAAGATACGTGCGTGAGGGTGGGGGCTCTCACTATAAGAGAAACTTAGCCTCAAGAGCGGGACGGCCTCACCAACTTCAAACGACATGCGACGAACTGCAGTGTTTGAGAAACGGAATGGTAACAGTGTGGGGAGCCTTATGATGATGCTTGGCTCGATTTCTAGCGAAAAGATGCTGAGGGAGCTTTTATTAAAAGTGCGGGGGAGCACGAGGTTAAGTTGGAGACGGACTTCTAACTTAGACAATGAGGGCATTGGCTCGTGTGGATGCGAGAGTGTTTGTCACACCTTCGAGACCCACATATGGGAAACACATGGTGGCACGACACTATAAGTTAAGTGTGTATGGGGGCATGCACACATGAAAGATATTTGAGGCATAACATGTTGGACATGCATGTGGAGGCAGCCAACAAACATGCATGTATGCGGGCGAGGCAC
The DNA here is from genome assembly GCA_002914805.1 of Parasponia andersonii. Taxonomy (NCBI): domain Eukaryota; kingdom Viridiplantae; phylum Streptophyta; class Magnoliopsida; order Rosales; family Cannabaceae; genus Trema; species Trema andersonii. The sequence goes on from JXTB01000354.1 coordinate 428,569, forward strand.
TAGGCACACTCAACCAAGTGTGCTACGGAAAATAGCTGAGGCGCACTGAGCAACCTATGCACTCAAAGTGTTGTGGGGGACAACACTAGCAGTAGGTGCTAAGACGCGTGCGCCCGGGGCAGCGCGTGTGCATTGATGGGACACAGGCCTTAGGCGCCAAAACATACACGTGCGGAGTGGCACGCACCATCGTAGACCAGGGGGCTACCTGGCATGTGCGTGATAAGTTGCATGCACAGACGGAACATAAGTGTTGTGCACATGAGCAGCACACGCACACGAGAATGGGCGTTGGGAGCCAAGCACATGCACGAGGGTACGTGCATGGCCGAGGAACACAGTGTCGAGGAGGGCGGCACTTAGACACGGCTCCGAGAAATGCGGAGCACAGCACCGAGACACACAGCATGTCTTGCGCGTGCTTATGGCGCGCATACACACATGCGCTGGATAGTTGGCCGAGAATAAGGGTAAGGCGTGGAACCATGCGACGTGGCCAAGAAATGTGGGCGTTGTGCAGTATAAACTCGGTCATGGCCGCGTTACGTGGGCGGCTGGGACACCCACGACAAAGTCCCATGCCCACATGTGTAGCTGGCGCCAGAGATGCGCGCACATGAGAAGTGGCATGCGGAGCATGGCGCACGAACTCGGACATAGGCGACATACGTGACCAGTGGTCTTGATCGTTAGTGCCGCATACTAAGATGTGGCACGGCCCGAGAGAAGTGGTGTGCTAAAGCCGTGGAGTGTGTAAGTGGCTAGAGCCACACGTGCACATGTCAGGGACATGCTGCACGCAGCACACGACAATAAGCAAATGTGGGCAGTTTGTGCTTTTTCGTGGCCAACTTGGTTCCAGGCAGTTTTCTATGTGTTCCTAAAAGACTTTGACCATACTCTATAAATAGTGCATGAGGGAGGTATGCAAGGTGACAAGAAGAAAAAAGACAAGAAAACAAGAGGCATTAAGGGAGAGACACTTGACACGACTAAGTGTCGGTGCCTTGAAAAAGTATAGTGCTGAGTGAGAACTAAGAGCATTGAGGCTAGTCTAGTGAGAGCTTAGATTACCGGGTCACATTGTAAGGGTTGTGAGTACATTGGTATGGGACTTTCCACTTAAACATTTGGGTTTGTGAGCGGGTTTGTAAAGCACTTGGTGCATCTTTGTAATGCTTTGTTATTGTGATTAATAAAGGTTAGGAAAGAGTTCGTTGACTGTGTATTTTATTTACTTGATGCGTGCTTAACCTCTCTTGTTGTTTTTGTGCTACAGCTGACCGTAGTACTTGTGTGAAAACACACTCGCATTCCGCACAAACAAGCTGACCGTAGTACTTGTGTGAAAACACACTCGCATTCCGCACAAACAAGTTGTGTTGGGGAAGGCTGAGCCTTGGTTGGGGGACCTTGGCTGCCATCACGAGATTCAGTTATCTTAAGTCTTGACCCTGTGACAACTACTATGGTTTTACCAGCAACAAATTCTAATTAAAGTACTATTTCTTTTTCTCTCCTCCTCACTCTCTTTCGAACTCGAAGGCAGGACGGACCCACTTTCATGGGTTCCATTTGTTATAAGGACGTATTGTAAACTTTCAGACAATGCAAGTGCAAAAGGAGATGAGAGAAATATCTTTGGTGAACGATGCTGCAAATATATTTCTTCTCAAATAGATACACCGAATATAATTTATTGTAAAAAAAGGATAACGTAGTGCAATGGCATTACATTGCACAAGAACTAATTTGTGATGGTTACAGAATATTCAACTCTCTCAGAAGGTCTCTAGCGTTAGTAGGAAACCTGAATTGTGAAAAGGATGATCCGAGTTTACTTGCTTGCTACCATAAGAGCAGGAGCACCAAACTGGCTGAAGGCGTAGTAAAAGAGGCTTAAAGAAGCTCTACAACAAGGGCAGATGCACCACCTCCACCATTGCAAACACCACCGACACCATATTTGCCATTCTTCTGCTTCAGTACCTATAATATATACCATTGCACTTTGACTAAGAGATTTGAAAACGAACATTATGTGGTAAAATGTATTCAACACGCCAACAAGACTAAAAATGGGATTGTGGGTTCGTGTGTGAGAGATTAAAAATGGGATTGTGGGTTTGAGAGAGAGAGAGAGAGAGAGAGAGAGAGAGAGCGTAGGAGGCAGCAAATATAGTAACAAAGCAGAGATTTTTACCCCCAAAAGTGTGACCAAGATACGTGCTCCACTGCAACCTAGAGGATGTCCCAAGGATACAGCTCCACCGTGCACATTTACTTTTTCCTGCAAGAGAAAAAGGCAGAAAGAAATGAATACAGATACAATACTGAAGTCGTGGAATAGTGAAAGCTAGGCCTAGGGCAACATGGGCTATAAAAGCTTAAAGAGTTAATGAGGAAGTGATTTGAACAATACAAAACAAATGCATGAAAGAACACGAGGATTCGTGAATTGTGCAAGCAGGCATGTACATACATACATGTCAAAAAAAGGTAAGGAGAGAGAGTGAGAGAGATGATAGGGGGAAGAACTTACTGGGTTAAGTCCAAGCAGTTTCTGATTTGCAAGAGCTACAACCTGTATAGGAACATAAAATAGTAAGAACAACATGTCTCACGCTGAAGAGCAAATTTCGTCAAGCGGGTGGGATAGAATCTTACAGCAAAGGCCTCATTAATTTCATAGAAATCAACTTGAGAAGCCTCCAAGCCAGCATTTGAAATAGCTCTTGGAATTGCAAGGGCAGGAGCTGTAGTAAATAGTTCTGGTGCCTGTGAGGTCAATCTCATGTAAGCATCAAAATTATGAAACATAAAAATAAATAAATAAATAACTTGAGTATAAAACTGAACGGCATCAAAACAATGTATTTCTGTTCTGACGTCAATAGTGGCTCAGAAATCTACATATATTTTTTGAATACCTGGGCAGCATCAGCATATCCAGAGATCTTTGCAATAACTTGCAGCCCAAGCTTTATTGCTGTTTCTCCACTCACCAAGACTACTGCAGCAGCACCATCACTACAAACCGAAAAATATACTTTTCAGTACAAGCTTGGATTCACGACTTTGTGCTCAGCCCAATCAAGAAAAATTAGAAGATTTCAAATAATTTGTGGGAAAACTTAAGATGAGAAGATTGTCGAAATCACCAAGTGGCTTCTATTTTTGTATTCAGAAATCAAGTTTTTCCAATTATATAATTGAGATGTTTATATTTAAGTTTTCAATAGGAGGGTCTACTACAAAACTGGCAAGACAACAACTATTTCTGCACTTGATCCCAAGTAATCAGCTAGGAGCTTTCACTAATTACTACTTATAGGACATTTTCTTCTCTCTGCCTTTTAGAACAACCGCTGTGAAATCGCAATATTTGGAATTAGCCATCACAAGACGGTTGTGCTTTATATAAACAATAAGATGAAATGAAATGATAAAGTTCTGATTAGATTTGAAAATATAAATACCTTATACTAGAAGCATTTCCAGCAGTGACTGAACCACCACTCTCCTTGAAACTTGGACGGAGCTTTCGTAGTTTGCCAGCATCAAACTGAGAACACAAGAAAGAAACACTTACTGATGTCAGTACTGGAGCGAGTCTATGGATGCCTTTTAAGTTAACAGGAAAAATTAACTGGAGACTTTACTATGAAAATATTATACAAGTAGATGCAAGGGTGCAAGTGATAGAGGCAAAGGTGATTTCTACCTTCCCTAGACCTTCATCCTTGTCAACAATTGTCGGTGGTTTTCCCCTTCCACCAGAAACTTCAACCTACATTATACCAGAATAAGGCACATAAGATCGAAGATAACACAAGGATGCATATAATGTAACTTATAGATAGGTTACCAACCGGGACAATTTCCCATGCGAAGGCACCACTTCCTTGGGCAGCAATACCACGCTCAAAGCTCTGAATAGCGTAATCATCCTGCAGACACGCATACATAAGTGAAATTCCATAATGGTAGATCGCCTGAATGTTTTAAATCAAAAAGCAAATTTAGTCAATACCTGCTCCTCCCTTGTTACTGTATGCTTTTCTGCACATAGTTCAGCACATACCCCCATGCCATAATCATTATAGACATCCCACAAACCATCTTTTAATAATCCATCAACCAGAGAATCATGTCCAAGTCGAGATCCTTTCCTGCATTTGAAGTATTAAATCAAACAAATCTGAAATTGATTTGCAAAAAGAGAACCACGAAGAAGAAGTACTAACCTTGCTTCGGCAATATACTTGGGCACATTAGACATGCTTTCCATGCCACCAGCCACAACAACATCATTAATTCCCAACTGAATGCTTTGTGCTGCGAGCATCGTGGCTGTATCAACCAAACAAAATACATACAAACACATTATATTTTTACTAAAAGACGAATACTTCAATTAAAAAAATAATTAGAAAAGTAAAAGAGAAAGAGGAAGAAAGAACAACATGATTAACACTTAAGTTTACTGCACCTTTCATCCCTGATGCACAAACTTTGTTAACAGTGGTACAGATCACTGTATTGGGTATTCCTGCACCCAATGCAGCTTGCCTAGCCGGAGCCTGACCTAAATTTGCACTAAGAACATTGCCGAAGAAAACTTCTTTTACAAGTGAAGGATCAACACCAGCTCTTTTAAGGGCAGCTACAATAGAACATAAAAGAATTTGTTAAAACAAAGGGGAAAATTAAGAGATATACCATTCCAAGAATTGGGGAACATATCTCGACCAATTACCTCCAATAGCTAATGATCCAAGTTTGGTGGCAGACAAAGATGACAAAGCACCAAGAAAGCCACCCATTGGTGTACGTGCAACACCAACAATGCAAACATCTGCAGAAACAGCCATTAAAAATAGACATAGTCAGATTAGAAGAGTTGAAAGGTTCTTCTATTTCAAAATTTCACATATAGTAAGCGAATAAAAAGTCAAAAAATGAATTACGTAAGATATATCAAGAGGAGGGCATCTAAAACTGAAAACTTAAAGTGCCCCTAAGAGATTAATACAAGAAGTCAAGAACTTAAGTGACAGTCTAGAAACAGTTTAATAATACAAAAAGTAGTCTGCATTCTGTACTCATGATTAGCAACTAAATAAGAAGATGGATAAGAACAAGAAAATAAACCTCTTGGCTTTATTGATTCTGAAGAAGCTGGAGCCATGAATGTGTGTTGATAGAAATCTGCAACATTTATACATAAGTTTATTCAGAGAAACAATTAAAAAGAAAAAAGTAACATATTTAACCTCCGGGTAATCCCGTCAAAATCTTAACTTTTTAAAACTAACCTATCCCCCCATTTTTTTTTGCAGAAAAAGATTGGTATAAAATAAATTGCAATAAGGTTCCCAAACTAAAATAACAGGCTATTCAATACGAACAGAGAAAGAAAAATTAAAAACCATATAACTAGTCGTGTAAACAAGCCATATTTACAACATATTTAAGGGGGCGAAAAAAAATTAATCACTTTCGCAATTGCTTGGAGCCTGAGAAGAACTAGTCTCCACTTAACAGAACATAACCGTATAATCAATTGAGGTAGGATTTAAACTCTGATAAAACATTTTCTTTCTCAGATTCTCACGAACCAAACAGCAAGGAGTTTAAAGCGACAATACCAAAAAAAAAATAGAGTTCTGAAAAAAAAAAAGAAAAAAAAAGAAAAGAAAGGAAAAGCTTGATCTAGATCCAAGACAGAATCCATTAAGCATGCATTAATCATCATATTACGAAACGCATAATTCCCAAAATTAAATAATATATTTTCTAAAGGCGTAATTTTAAGTTAAAAATATAGGGGGGAAAAAATATTTCCAAAAAGATTGAAAATATCCACGGTGAAATATGTATATAACTTGGGAGTTGTACAGGGATGAATCATTAGATATAGATAGACCTATTGTCTATTGATGACTTAGTTTTCTTTCGAGACAAGATGAGAGTATAAACTTGGGACTTGTACAGCTCTAGCTTATTATTATTTATTTAAAAAATAATAATAAATAAATAAATAAACGGGTTTTTTGAATTTTTGATGCTGGCGTTGGGTTTAACAGGTGAATTCAGGAACTGGGTTCTAAGATGCAAAGAGAAGGAAGGCAACAAAATGCTACAGATCCAAAATTCCCAATCATTTAATAGTGTACGATAAGGCAAAATGATTTTAGATATTAAGACTATAGATTTTTGACATGCTAATGCGAAAATTGAAAAGACTTTCCCGAGAAAGTGAGGGAAAATCGGAGAGAAAGTTGATCATAAACCGAAAGGAGCGATTTGAGTTTACCTACTACTCTCTGTTTGTGATGTTGGTAGTTGGTACTGTAGGATCACAGGCCACGGAGCTTGAGCTTGGTCAAGTATAAATGTCTAATGAAACGGTTGTCGTCCATCGTATATATATAGACAAGCAAGAGCCGACGACCACGAGGAACCTTATGATTTTACTGAAATACCCTCATTATGGCAGTATAATTACTATTATGTCCTGTTTTCATTTTGGCTTCCAGCTCTATATCTATATAATTTTTTGCTTTTGCTTTTGTTACAATTTATCTTTCTAGTAAAATAAAAATTATACACTCCAAAAATATATAAATATATACTTCCCAATCCAATAGTTACTTTTTTTTTTATCAATCTATTTATAAGTATTTTTTTTAATTATTGGATCATAATCTAATTATTATCATAATTTCGATAGTTAAAAAAATAAATAAATATCAATTATTTATTATTTTTCTTTCTCCAACTTTTATTATAAAAAGATGTTGAATTAGTGTACTATATTTATAATATATTTATATATAGGTTCTTAATTTAATAGTATTTTTTTTACTTATTTATATATATATTTATTTTTTTAATTGATAGATTAATTATCCAACTGTTATCATAATTTAGATGGTTGGAAAAAAATAAAAATTTATTTTTTAATATATATTTTTTAATCTTTTTATGATAAAAAAATATGCATAATAAATTTTAATTAAATAAAATAATACTTATAAATAGGTAAAAGAAAAAATACATATTAGATTTTTACTCCTATATATAATATGATGGGAGCGGGAACAAGCCGTGTCAACGGCGAGGCGTAAGGATGGTGCTGGTGAATCCAAAGTTCCAGCCTTAATTATATGTCTGATTATGCAATATTCTATGAGAGGGAGAAATGGTTGAAATTATTTTTGAGGGATGCTTTCACAATTTAAAAGCTGTTAGAGACAAATATCGGAGGAAGAGGCATTCGGTAAATAAATAAATAAATAATAATTATGGTTAGCAAAACTTAAAATATACTGTGTAACCACTATTTTTGAGATAATATTTGAGAAATATGTAAGTTTTATTTTTCAAATTGATTCTGTTACCGTGATATAATTTTTTTTTTTTAAATATGACAATAGTTTTATAAATTTAAATACCACAACCAAATCAAACTACTGCATGCCACGTATCACAGCAATATCAAACTTGTCGTCTGACCTATGATGGGAGTGAGGATTGGCAGTATCAATAGTGAGCGGAAAGGACGGTGCTATCCAAACCCAATCATATATCTATGTTTTGGCAGGGAGGAAAGAAAGGAAGAGGGATGGAAAATTTAAGAAAGAAAGAAAATATATAGGACGGTAAGAAAAGTATTTTTTTTAATTATTATTTAGTATATACGAAGAAAAAAAAATAGTATATTTTAAAATAATTATTTTATTTTTTATTAAAATTTTAAAAATAATGTACAAGATTAATATGATAAATTTATTTTAAAATATTAGTAAAATAATTTTTTTCCTTTTTCTCTTTTTATTTCTGGAAGAAAAATAGAGAGTGAGTCTTTTTTTTTTTTTTTCCTTCTCCTTTATCTTCTCTTCTTCTTTCTCTTTTACCAAACAATCAAAATTTTTATTTCTCTCTATTTTTTTCCTTAAAACTTTTCCTTCCACTCTTAACATGATTATTATTAAAGTTGGCTAACCGATAAAATACATAAATTTGACATCTCTAATCTTGTTTTATTTAACTAAGGCCACTACAATTATAGGAAAATCGTGAGTGACATGATTATCAACATTTCAATTATTCGTGAAAATGTAAACAAAGCTAAGGATGCTTGTCGTTTAGTTTCAATTTTGATAAAAACCAATGAGAATGCCTATTGACCATTTGCTTTTTGGAATAATCACAATAATGTATATAGAGTATTGTATCGTCTTTTCCTATAATTGATCGTACGCTTGATTAATTAGTGAGGGAATATTTCAATCACAACAAAAAAAAAAAATTATTACGAATTCTCGGGAAAAATATTAAATATCTATTTGCCTTGTAATCAAAGTGGGAAGAGTAAGACTGTGAGCAAGAGCCTTGACTTCGATTAGCAAAAATGGTTCCTACAATATTGATGTGGCATAAAAAATGACTAATTCATGTTTGATACACACTCACACGTCATGTCCCAAATGAGCCAATTTTCTAATAGGTTTTTTGTGCAAAGATATTTGAGAATCATTTATATATATTAGAGCAACACGAGACTATCCAAAAAAAATTGTTTTACATTGTTATTATTATTATCACTTCCTTATTATTATTATTATTGGTTGATTTTGATGGATGCGGTCAACTAATGGCAGCGCAAGACTTGTTGGAAGTGGAAAACGTTCCAAAATTGTAGAGGTAGCTACTCACGTGAATCACTATCAGCAGGGGGGGAAAACTGTGAAAAAGTTAAAAAATATATATATATATATATATATATATTTATATAAAGCAATAGAGAAAGACCAAAAAAAAAAAAGAAAAAAGAAAAAGCGCAAATACAAATATTTGTTCGTGTTTGTACTGTGTACCCTTCACGCATCCATTCTTAAGATCCCAAATAAATATTCTTTGGCTGGTCTAATTGCAGCCAAGGCGATATGAACAATGCAAAATTTTTAATTACATGCATCGGAACATGCACTTGTATAAGTACTCTTTTTTTTTTTTTTTAAGTAGGTTAGGTAATTATTAATTAAGGAATGAGTTATACATAGAACAAATTTCAGTCATTTATTAAAGTGGGTACATAATAGGAATCACGTGGGTTGTCATGATAGAAGTGGCTGAAATAAATTAGAGTACAATAGAGTATGTCAAGTGATGTAAGTTTTTGTATCGGTACAAATCATCTTTTTTATACATAAGGGTCAAAATAATAATGATTGAATTATATTTATTGTGCGACTTTATTTCTTAAATTTTTAATTTATATAATAATAATTTTTGAATTATATAATTATTACAGTAATATAAATAAATTATTATAAATAAATTATTAATTTTTTTTATGAAATATGCTCGTAATAAAATATATAATTTGGTATTATTTATTTATATAAGTCAGAATCTCATTTTTATGATATATAAATAAATTATTATTATTAAATTATTAATTTTTTTTACGAAATATACTCATAATAAAATATATAATTTGGCATTATTTATTTATATAAGTTAGAATCTCATTTTTAATCATAATTGTTAAATTGTACATTTTGTGTATAATTTATTTCTGTTAAAAATTTAATAATTATTGAAAAAAAATGATCATTGTTGTAATAATTGCATAAATTTTGGTAATTTATATTATGCAAGTTAAAATTTAAAATTTCATTTTTAACCACAATACTCTGTAATAACTTATTTATGTTATATATTTAACTGTAATAACTTATTTATGTTATATATTTAACAATTTGTGACATAAAGATCATTATTGTAATAATTACATAATTTAAAACATATATAATTCAAGGACTACTAATATTATTCCTTATATATAATTATAAAAAAATGAATAAAAAAGTGATTCTTCAAGCTGTGGGCATGAAACTTTGTCCCAAAATTGAGAAATAAAATCAACTTAATTGAGGGCTTTTAGTTAGCCAATTTTATCAGAAATAAAAAAAAAAAAGGAGTAAGAAAAAGTAAAAGAATAAGATATATATATGCACACTTATAATTAAGCAATAATGAATTTGTGGAGTTTAAAAAATTGTAAATGACATTAAAAAAAGAAAAAAAGAATAACCCATCACTTCGTTGATTATACGAGTTGCAACCAATTGAAAAAATGACCCAACGAATTTACACCAAATAAAATTCAGCCCCATTCAAATCTTAACCAAGTCATTATGTTATAAAAAAAATTTAGCAAGTTTGGTGGACGGACATTTTCAGTCACTTTACGATAATAAGTAATAAATAAATTGTAGTTCTGTAGGTGAAATCAACCTTGTCCTGCTAGAAGAATTAGAAGGCAGCTAAAGTGGACGTAAGAGAGTTTGGCTATTCCCCATGATTGAATAAAGTTGAGTACCTAAGCGCTTCCACTAAAAATAATAATAAAAAAACCACTTTCAATATTTTCTGTTTTTTTTTTTTTCATAAGCAAACACTATCTTATAGTCAAAAAGTGCACCTAACGTGAAAAAAAAAAAAAAATTCATATATTATTATATAACAAAAATATAATCAGGTCATGTTTAGTTTAATAAAATGAACTTTGGAATCCAAAGCTTATTCTTATTTAATTTAATGCATATTCTATTATTTAGTTTACATTTTAGATAAAAGAATTAGAATGTATATTAAATCAAGTGCTGAAATGTCAATTACTTCCAAAAATATTTACAATTATGATTCTAAAATTTACTAAATTTTTTAAACCTGAACTTTCTTTTTTTGTCACGCAAAGATACTGAAAAATAGAGATATTTTTGTCTGATATAATATTTATTACATTCTATTATACTAGTTCAAACAAATAATAAAATATTATTTTTATTCTATTATAATTCTATTTCGTTACAATTCTCGTTATTATTCATATTCTATTTTAACAAACCAAAATTGATTTTTTTTTTGTACTAAGCCACAAAACTTCCTCCCTCTTTTTTTTTTTAATGTACTATAAAATTGATTTCTTTGTAGAAGTATGGTAAGTTGTTAAACAATAACCGACCCAACTTTTTGTTTTGTGGAAGAAGAGCTAGACGACATTTAAGGGACACATTGTAATTGTTTTTCCTTTTTTTTTTTTAATTTTATTTTGTTCTTTGCATGTGAATCTTTGAAATATTATTCTAGTCATGAAACAAATGAAATGATGAATTAAGTTTTAGTCAAAGTTGGCCTTCGCTACGAGTTTCCAAGATAATCTAAGGGAGCCTTTATTGACTTATTTTATTTCATATTATTTTGGGGGTTTGGGGATCAGCTCAGCTTCAAGTTCCCCCCCCTCGGAGGACCAAGTTTTTCTTCCGTTTTAAACTAATTTTGTTCTCAGATCGATAATGATAGAATATGGAATTAAAACCGCACAAGCTAACACAAGTTAACTTTATTTTCACTGATTTTTTAGATTGATTTCACTTTTGGCCCCGAAATACAACTACAAGCCTCTGTACTTTGGACTGTGTCAATTTAACCCTCAAAGTATATTTTGTCTCAACTTTAGCCTCGAAATTTCAAATATCTAGTTTTGGTCATTGAACTAATTTTGTTTTTCTTTTAGTTTTAGCACCTGTATTATTAGTACATGGGCTAGAGCTGAAAATTTAGTAGCCGAAAATTGACTATGTAACAAAAGACATTGTCCGTTGGCCAAAATTTAGACGAAAAAACATTGTTCAAGGGACAAAACTAAATAGTTGAAAATTCAAATCCAAAACTACAATAAATACATAATTCGAAACCAAAATTGACATATTTCAAAGTTTATATGCCAAACTGAGCTGACACTATAGTTCAGGGACCAAAAGTGAAGTAAACCCTCCTTTTTACTTCGATTTTTTTTTTTTTTGAAGGAAAAAATTTTGCCAAATTCAAATAAGAATTATATATAATAGTAAATCGATTATATAGAACATTTTACGATGAGAATTAAGAAATCGATTCATAAACTTGAATATAAAAAAACCGTCAAAATTTTTAGAATAACTCCATGAATGACGTATTAGAGCTCTTCAATAGCTTGTTCAATTATATATTATCCAAATTGATACTTCTAATTGATTCACCATAAGAGTTTCTCCAAAATTCTACATGATAACAACAATTTCTTTAAATCTGAATAACAACCACACAAATAAAAAAAAATACTAATAATAATCCAAACCATCATAATTCTAGATTTAGGTGTGTTAAGATCACTATAAATCTATATTTAGGTAGATAACTACATTTATAAACAGAAGATTATTTAAAGATACAAGCAAATAAAAAATAAATAAATAACGAGAAGAACTCATACAGGAGAAAGAAAAGATCTCATTTTTCTAGCACCAGGAGGAACTTGCTAAAAGAGGAAGATAAGAGAAGAAAGCTAGTAAAGAGAAAGTGAAGAAGGGAAGGATTAGTGTTTCTAAAGGAGAATAATTTTATTTTGCTTTTTTGCAGCTTATTTTTGTTGAATATTGCTACAACAAATAAAACAGTTTCATTATGTAAATTTATATTTAAAAAAAAAGATTTGAAATTATAATTTTGTGTCCTAAATAATTGATAGCCCATGCATCTATTATTAAGAAGTATGAAATAAGTAAGTATTATATGATTTTCACATGAGTATCATATACGATACAAATATTATTATCTAAGAGTACATATAGGCTATAGCCAATTGTGATTGACATCCCACGATAATCATAAGGTGGCTCTATTTCTATTTTTTTTTCCCTCCTCCTCTCGTTCTTTTTCTAAAGAAATCTCTCATAAAGTTTTAAAATTAAAAAAATTTTCCTTTTTTCTTTCACCATTTTAAATTTTCATTAGTTCCAAAATAACCTATTATTATACGATCTTAAATCTATATCATTAGTCAACATCAGGAAAAGAATGTTAACAACTAATAAATACGTTAAGGTCGTATATGTGTTTTTCTGATCAAAGTACGACTTCCTCTGTGTCGATAATATGTGACCAATAGAAAACCAAACTGTACCAAGCTTCTTCAAATGGGTAACTTGCGAAGAGAGGGAAACGAGATTCTGGGTATAAATTAGGTAATTAATTACTCCATTTAGATTATTACCAAATTGTGTTATTACCCGAAATTGTATCCTCTGATTATGTATTTTCCCGTTTTCATAATTGGAAAACCTAGATATACCTTCACCTATATAAAGGGGGCTCAGTCTCATAATTTTGGAGGGATCTCATAATTATCTCACAGTCACTTTACCATACATTCTTTATAGTTCTCTCTGTAATCTTTTTTTGCTCTCACCTTGAGACTTAGAGAAACTCTTGTAATTCTCTAGAAAATAGTGAAATAATGAAGAAATATGGATGTAGACTCATCTTTTTTGGGGTTGAACCACTATAAAATTCTTGTCTCATTTGCTTTAATTTATCAATATTTTTCACAAATCATATCTCAAAATTTCCTAAATTCATTACTAGCAAAACCTGTGTAAGTCTTTCCTCACTATTCTAATACTTTTTTATTAATTACGTTTAAAGTTCTGTCTCTTCATTTTTTTTTCTTGTTTTACCTGTTTTGAAGAGATGAAAAACAGTATGATTGAAGTATATTAATTACTATGTGCTTTTCATTCTAATGAGTAATGTCAACAAACTTAACTTTTATTATGATTTCTGATTAAAACAACCTTATCAAAATTAAACATTAACATACCAATCTTAAAAGATAAAAAGTCAATACAAGAATTAGATGTTTTGAGGCGGTGCAATAAGAAATAAATTTTTATTATGTGATGTTTTATATTTGAATGTACTGTGTTAGTCTTAAGTATATGTAGTTATTTTATTTCAAATAAGGATACTTTTTTTCAAGAAAAAATAATTAAAAAAAGATAGTAATAGAAAAAAAAAGAGATAATAGATTCACCCTAATAATAATGTCTAAATTATCACACGAATATTATATTATAAGGTTATGTTTGCTGTGTCGTATTGTATTATATTGTATTGTATTATATTATTCTATTATAGTACTATGTTTGGTTTTGCAATTGTATTAAAATGGTGTATTAAAAAGTTAATTTTGAAAAATACCATTTTCAAAAATTTGCTTAAACAAATATCATTTTCAAAAATAATTTAGGAAAATACCACTTGTAAAATTACAACTTTTAAAATAGTTATTTACGAAAAAACCACTTTTAGATATAAATTTAGAAAAATACCAATTTTAAAAATTTATTTAGAAAGTACCACTTTTGAAAAAAATAAACTGATTTGAAGGAGAAAGTGATGAGAGAGAAATTAAGAACAAAAAAAAATGAGGAGAGTGAGTATTGTATAATACTATGTTAAAGTTAAAATTATGTAATACAGTATAATATAAACTTTTTATATTGTATTAGATAATACTCTCCATATTGTATTCAATTTTGATGTCGCATTAAATAATACAATACAAAAGTACAACCAAACACAGTATTATGTCTAATTAATACAACACATAGTCCTTGTATAGTGTACCAAACATGACCTAAATTATTAATATGTGGAGTAATCAATTAATAGATTCTTACGTGAACTGCCAAAAAAAAAAAAACCTTGAAATTTGAGTATTCTATAATTTAAACCTTAAAATTTGGATTCTATAAATAATATCCTGATGGCTTGTTTGGTACACAAGATTAGAATGAACTGCAGTTGACTATTAAATGAGATTGAGTTGGATAAGATTGGATAGTACTATTTGGTGTAACATAATATTAAAACAAAGTAAATATAGTAACTTTTTTTTATTGTAGTTCTAATTATGTTTTATTTATAAATAAATAAATAAATATTTACAAAAATAGAAAAGATAAATTTAAATGAAGATT
>JXTB01000354.1:443727-454745 GCA_002914805.1 Parasponia andersonii
CGGGCCAATTTAAAGTCTTCTTTGGAGTCAAATATACTAGTCATGAGCCGGACTTGATGGAAAATGAGATTGCAATCAATTACCTCTAACAGTTTAATCTATTATGTTCAGCTATATAATAAATTTCTCAACAGCCTTTCATGACCAAGTAAAATTAGTACCTGGAGCAAGTCAAAAAAGAAAGTGGGAAAAAAAAAAACTTGACCTCATCGTGTGTATAAATAATTATTTATATTCCTAAACCCACACTTCAAGTATGACTGTCTTAATCTATAGGCAAGAAAAATATATGCCTTATGTCTATGATATTTAATATATGTGTATGTATACATCCCAATTTGGAAAAAAAAAAAAATGTAGTGGTGGTCAAATAACAAGTGCATTTTTCTAATGGAAGAACCAATATTGACTTGTGAATGAACAATATATTAATATTTATGAAACTTAAATTTACCTAGTTGAAAATGTTGTCTTTTTTTAAAAGTACTAATTGAAGATTTGCAAACCATACAGCTAAAATATTAATAAGATAATACAGATTGAGATAGCCGTATAATTAAAATTTAAATGCTATTAGTGGTGTGTAGTGTCACAGGCTAGTGAGGAATACGTTCAACTTTAATGATACTATAGCTAGCATTTAAATATTTTATTTTTCGCCAATTTCAAATACAAAAATATATCTATTGAAAAACATCATATTGTTATAAAGATGTATTATTTATTGAAGAGTTGTTGACATTACCGCCAATCAAATCAGAAATGTTGTGATGATAATAATAATAATAATAATAATAATAATAATATGTAAGCACATATCTATTATGAACATGAGTAAATGAAAAATGATTACACATTCTTCACGAAAGGTCGAATATTGAGTCGGAATCCTTTTTTAGACGAAATTTTTTGAGTCAACAACCGATCATCGATCAATTTATGACAATGGAGGGTGTGTGATACTTTGCTGACTTTGGACTTTGGGCAGCAATGCATGTCCATGTCACCAACAACCTATCCAAAGTCAGCCCTCAAGCACTCACTTAGCACAGCAATAGCGCGTAATTTAAAGCATAACGCTTGCTGAGGGGGTCTTAGTAGGTGATGTGACCATGGTTGTTAAAACTGAAAAAAGGACTAATGCGTTTCTCCATAGCAAAACCTATCATCTAATAATCAAATCCGGCTGTGAAATCCTTTTAAGGGAAAAATCCATGTGTATTGGATTATATGTAATCCTTTCATGATCGAACATGTAAATTGGTTGAATTTCGGGGTGGCCAAAAAAAAAAAATTAATCAAATTAGATGAGGAAATTTGATTTTTTTTTTATAGTAATTTTTCAAAAAAAATTGAAAATTCCCGGATTTTGGAATTATTTAAAAAATCTAGGGTTTTAATTAGAACAATACCATTTTTCAAAGTTCTAAAAAAAATACCACTCTTTATAAATTGATGAGGTACTTGAAGTAAGTTATCTAAAGAAACTTAATTGATTACCTCAAGTAACTAGATTAGTACCCCAAGTAACCCAACTAATTGCCTCAAGTACCATTGAAAAATTACCAATTTTGAAGCCAAAGTGGTATATTTTATTAAATACTTATTAAAAGTGGTATTTTTTAACATAAATTTTCAAAAGTGATATTTTCTAAACGGGATTTTTCAAAAACTTTGGCCCATTCCATTTTTTTGGTGCTTTGGGCCTGTAATTTTGTAAGAAGCCTATTGATTTAGACCCGCAATCTATTTGTATAGAAAAATACCAGAACTCTCATAGTTTATAGTAAAATGACAATTTCGACCATCGTATTTTTTAACAAAATATATCCCTTAATTTTCTAAAGTGGTTCAAATGTATAACTGCTTGGATTTGGTTTTAGTTATAGAGTGGCCATATTTGCACTCCAAAATAACAAAAAAACACCATATTTTTTACTGAAATTTTGTTATCACAGTTTTATCATCTAGTGAAAAGACTAAAATGCACAATTAAATAATATTTCAACTCTTTTTTGACCATTCACTCTTAATAATCATATTCCATTACATTACAATTGGAAATACAAAAATTTCTCCAATGTACAAAACCTTTTTTCAATAGTTTTCGGGGAATGGGAATTTGAATAAGAATTTCAAATTAGATAATATATATATATTGGCTTCAAAAGATAAGAAATGGCAAGAATCAGAAATAATGCAACGGAATTTAATTGAATAGCAAAGGTGATTCACCCTTCTATAGTTAACTAAATAAACATTTTTTTTTGAACAACTAAAGAGAAAACGTTATTAAATGATCCTGTATTTCAACCTTTTTCTTTTTTTTTTTTAATGAAATCCCCTATATTTTAAGAAATATGAGAAAACCTTGAATGATTACAAAAAGCTTTGAAATTTAATTATTTTTGAAATTTGACATTCTCATATAAATTAAATTAGAAAATTTAATAAGAAATAAAAAAATTCCCCCTAGTGAATAGTAGATTTAGGTTTGTATTATATTAGTTATTATTCTGCACTTTGCATCGTTGGTATTAATATTGCATATATTTAGTCTAATTTATAGTTAGAATTAATGTATTACAACAGTGAAGAATGTATTTATTCTACATTTATTTTGATAAGATGAACGTAGTATAGATTTGTTCGATGAACTAAATTTAATATAAGATATTATTTAATATTAATTAAATATAATATTATATAAAAACATTAAAAAAATATATTTATCTCTATATTTATTTTGGTTAGACGAATGTAGTACAACTATTTGTTCGATGAACTAAATTTAATATAGAATATCATTAATATTAAATTAAATTAAATATTATAAAAGATATTTATATATTACAACCAATCATAGCATGAAAAAATTATAATAGAGTCATTCATATCATGAAAAATAAGAGCTAAATTAGGAATTTTCTAAAAAATTTAAAAATAGAATATTGATCAAAAAACTATCACATTTTTTTTTTTTTTACTTTCTCTCTATTTCTCGTTTAATATATATATATATTTATATATATAGATTTTTACTTTGCATTTAGATACATAAATAATTGTTTGAAAACTATTTTATCACTTATGAGATTATTTGAAAAGTTGAAATGTGGTTTGGAAAGACAATGCTTGCATTCATTTCAAATCTTAATTTCCTATTTATGATGGTAATTTTGTTATTTCTATTAATTTTTCTAATTTTGATGATATGACGAGATCAAATTTGAAAAATAGTCAAATTTTAATGCTTTTTGAAATTAAAAAAATAAAATTAGAGGGATTTTTCCATACTTTTTAAAATATATGGGGTTTTATAAAAAATTTTATGAAACACAGAGTCATTTTACAACATTTTCTCACTGCTAAATATGAATTTTTGTAATTCTCCTACTTTATTAAGAAAAGAAAACTTGTCATCCTCAAGAAAAAGGACAAAAAAGTAATGTGGTTACCCACACCAAGGAAATCAAAAGGAAACAAAATTAAATCGTGTGAGGTCCCTTTTCAGAAAATTAGAGATTTAGGAATTTTTCACCAAGTAGATGATCAGTGAGGAAGTGTTACATCAAAGAGGAACAATAGCAGCACCTAACAGAGAGCCTTTGTTTTTAGGGTTTAATTGATCAATAATTATCTGTGAATTAGGTGGCTTTATGTCAGGGTGGAGTACCAAAATTGATAAGAAAATGGAATTAATGGATGCATAAGGTAATATTTTGTTTATAAATGATAATAGGTGCTTATAATAAAAATAGATTTTTTTTTATTATTATTGTGGTTATTTTAGATTAGGGATATCTTTATGCTACCTGGGTTGCAAATATAGCTCTAAGTTATGTTGTAAAATGACCTTGATACCCTTTTAGTCAAAATAATCAATTAATCTAATTAACTTTGTAAACAAACACCCCAATTTTTTTTGGTAAAAAATTAAATAAATTTTTTAAGTATAAATCCTA
Organism: Parasponia andersonii; assembly: GCA_002914805.1. NCBI lineage: Eukaryota > Viridiplantae > Streptophyta > Magnoliopsida > Rosales > Cannabaceae > Trema > Trema andersonii. The sequence goes on from JXTB01000354.1 coordinate 447,693, forward strand.
AAATTTGATATCTAAGTTATTTAGTTGTAGGTTTAGTGGAGAATTCGATTATTTGGTCATTGACTTTATGGTCGTTTTCAGATTAAAAAAAATGACAAAATCAATAAAAGTTTATCATAAAGAATAATTTTGTCCCAAGTCGACAAACTGAATGTCTATATTTTGAATTAATGAAAACTCAAGGGTGGAAATCGTTATTTTGCTAAAAGACATGAGAGGTTTTTGGGATTTTTCTTAGAAAAATATATAATTTATGCATAATTAAAGGTGATTTTATACCAAATAGGACAATTAATGCCTTTTTAATATTTATTATTATTATTATTTTTGCTATAGGTGTCAGTGTCATGTTTTTCACCCGTAGAAGTGTTATTACAATTTCGACATGAATCCTGATCGATGATGATTCAAGGTGTTAGTGTAATTATTTTGACATAAATTATGATTCGCAGAGGAGTGATTATATTTGCACCCTTTACCAACATAAAGGCACCCTTTTAATTGTTATATGATTATTAAATAGAACATCTTTTTTTTTTTTTTTTTTTTGAGCTCAAACAAATATGTTATTATGAGAGGTAATGTTTACAAAAAATCCCGTAGTGGAAGGATTAAAAATAATTCCTCCAAACTATAATTCATGTCTTATTTTTTTCCTTTTCTTTTTCGCAGATAACCAACGTATGATATGTATATCTTTACTACTAATTTACGCTTTGTGCCTTCATGGCATCCATGCTCTGGTGTTCGGCCCGTAGTGGTCTTTTAATACTTCTTTAAACTGCGCTACCCTATTCTTCTACAACCTATCAACTCCTAATTAACCTCACTAATTATTTTTACTGCTTTCTTTGGATTAGAATTATTACCCACTTACCTCTCAACTACTCTCAAACACCCCTGCTTTTCATATATCATCCGATCTTCCCTAACCTAGTAGTAATCAGTCTTCAATAACCCGTCTCAGCCAGATCTTCATTAATTTTACCATGACTTCGCCCAAACCCTACATGGTACGGGGCAAATCTCCACTTTTCCCTGCACAACTTAACCCATGTTCTTCTTAAAACAACCAGATCTAAACTCTCCAAACAACCATTTTCTCTGTTTTTTAGCTCTTTTGATTGCTACCCACCTTTACCCCTTGGAACCACCAGTAAATACCTTATACCTAAAATCACTACCTTTACCCAAACTTGTAACGATCCCCTCTTCAAGCTTTTATTGGGCCCTTTCGCACATAGATTTTTGACTCTTATATACGGACCATTGTCATTATTTATCCCTATTGAATCTTGTGGGTCTTATAACCCTTACAGATTTTTTTTCGTGTCCCTGACATACTTGAATCCAACACCTCCACTTTGACACTTAGAAGAATGACTTACAAGCTTAGTCGGTACCAATTGCCCTTATTAAAATAGAGATCTTCGGTTCAAGGTAGAGCTTAAGAGCTTAAGCTGCGATAGAAAATTAAAAAGAAGGTTATAGAGCCCACGACATATAGTACAGAAGAGTAACGATAATGGTTTGTATATAAAAGTTACAAGTTCGTGGGCTAAAGGGCCCAATTGAGGCTTGAAATGGGGTCGTTACAAAACTACTTATCCCTTCTAATTCTGTGTTACTCTTCTCAGATCTAGGATCACCCCATTGGGCCCTTCTTTTGGGTACCATGTTACTAGTCATCACCTACTACTTTAACCTTTCTAACACCGATGGACCCTAAAGATTTCAATTTGGACCAGCTTGTACTCTAAACTTTGCAACTCCACTGCTCGACTCATTTACTGGACCTCGACGAGAATAATGATGAAGCTAAGGAGATCACTCGATGTTCAATAGTTGGAATGTATTTCTTCTAAGACTCTCTCCCATAATATGGTAAGATCTATCCCCACTCACTAATATTTGGAGAATTGAGGGCAGTTGGACTATGCGTGAATGGTCATCATAAATGTCAGTTTGAGTTTCCAAATGAAGAAGATAAAAACTGGGTTATGAAGAGAAAGCCTTGGAATGTGTTAGGCAGGTACTTCATCCTAAAAAATAGGCCACTTGATGTCCCTCTTGAAGAAATTGATTTCTCCACCACTGAAATATGGGTTCAGGCCCATGGCCTCCTCCTGAATATGGTTTGCCTTCAAAATATGGAGCAACTTCACAAAAAGGTTGGAGGTGGATGACAAGTTTAGAAAGCTATTCTCAGGCACCAAATACCTCAGGTTTGAGGTGGAGTTTCTTGTTACATCTCTTCTCTATGTAGGCTTTATCGCAAACAACCACAAAAGCAAGAGAGTAAACAAGTTCTAGGTACAGATCAAATATGAGAGACTATCTGATTTCTGCTACGAGTATGGTCTCTTGGGCCACGAATACAAAACTTGTCTAGCTTCAACTACTACAACTATAACTGATCCTAGTGGAAGGACAATAGCCCTTTATGTTGCTTGGATGAGAGTGGAGAACCTAACTCCTATCAGCTGCTTCAAAGTTGGGAATGGAGACTTATCTAGAGTAGAAAACTCGAAGCCTTCACCCAACACTCACTTAGGAATATGCATAGTAATATTTTTGGTTGAAATTTTAAATAATGTTTATTGGATTTAAGTATTATTTATTTATTATCAATAGATTATGTCTCAATTATATACACGTGATATGTTTATATTTTTTATTTTGTAAACATTTTAAAAGTGTCTATGATTAATAATAAGTAATAAAAAATTGTTTGTATGAAGTATTCACATATAGGATGCTAAATTTTTTATTTTATTATGTTTAAATAAAAAATTCATATTTTACAAATAAAGATGAAATATTTTATTTTATCATAGAATATAATGTTGTCTATTTCAACAGGATTGATGAAGTTTTCAATCATCGAAGTATCTGACTTCGAATAGAAACACTGGCGTGTTATAAGAAAGTTATAAGTGCATTGAACTAGATTAAGTAAAATTATAATTTGAGATTAAGTGTCGTAACTTAATATTTTATCTTTCACTAATTTAGCACTATTACAAGCTTACTTTAATCCTAGTAATTGTTAGACTTATTTTCATGAGTTTTGTCTTTTTGACTTGTTAAAGGACTAGTTCCAATTATATGATTTAAACATTAGAAGATAAGATTTGTGAATTGATGAGAACACCCTTTATGACTTAAATACTATGCATATAATATCACTTTGAGTTTTTTCAAGGACTTGGATAATAAAAAACCAGGTGCCAAGTTTGTACTTTGTGAATTTGACTGTGTTTATATGAGCAGTTACAAACACTGTAGTAAATTATTATCTATTAAATGAAAAATAGCAACTTAAAAGTAAATATGTACTAGAGGGATAATACAATAATTTTACCTTACTAGTACTATATTGTATTGAGGGTATATATGTAATTATGGTATATATTAAATGGATCAAGTTAATTAAAATGTTAATTAGCTTCACAAGAAATATATGACATTTAGTATAAGAGTGCAATATTGGGCCTATAGTGGAGTGCTCCAATATTAATAGACCAAATCCAATCATAATTAAGAGTTAATTATGATTGTAAGTAATTAACCAATTGGAGTTTAAACTACTTAGATCTATAATCTTAATAGGATTTACACCTCTCTAATACTTAAGAAAAAAGTTTTCTTAAGCCTCTATATAGCAGCCACACACCTACTATATGCACAGTAATTATGCTTAACATGAAACAAAGAGAAAAAGAGAGAGTGATAGAGCTGAGCCATCGCATGAGAAATCCCGAGCTCATTGATGGCCACCAAGAGAGAGATACCCATGGACATAGATGTGCAATCAAGGAGGAGAAAGAGCGATTTTCGGATCGTCAGCTCATTTCTCGTTAGGAATCAAGAAAGTATCCACACGTCGAGTCATTCAACGGTCTCTAGAGAATAAACAGGAAGACTCAATGGTTGTAAAGTATTTCTAGATTTTATCTAAATTAAGAACTATGAATTGACTTATGTTAGATCAACGATCCTACATTTTATTTTGTAAAGTTTTAAAAAAAATTTTAAAATACCAATTCCACTGCATTCTTGATTTTTTTTTACAAAACTACAGAAATTATTTTTGGTAAAATCCTTTTTTAAAATTATTTTTCAGAGTTTCCAGCACACCTAACCATCCCATATTAAACCCTAAGAATCTACTAGTTCAAGAGACCATCATAATAACCGCCTCATCCTAAGCTCACATTTAGAACTTGAAATCATGGCTCCTTTTTCCCTTACTCCTAAGGTAAAACAATACACTGCTCTAGTATATCAAAGTGAAGAAAGAGTTCGAGCAGTTGCTTTCAAGAACAGAGTTTGTCATCGTAGATTTGTAAATATTGACCTTAATATTAACAATAAGTGCTAGTTTGACCTCGATGAGTTTGATCGTTCCTTATCTTACATGCTACAACTCCCTGTTATTAACCTCACCTGGTTCTTTTATCACTTATCCTTCTTATCGAGGACTTTATGAATAGCCCTAGTAAGAAGAGGAAAGCTCAACACTGCACCCTGCCATACACTGATGCATACTGCCTTGTGAATATTAAAGTTGATAAGGATAGCTAAGAAATGTTCAAATATTTTAGAAGACCACTGAAACTGGTCACCTAAACTTAGATGAACAACAGGGCATTGCTGCCTCTTATTCGATTGGGCTAAACCCAATTCACACTCCTTCTGAGTTCTAACACTACCATGGCCCTTCCTTATCAACTGGTGAACAAGCAAAGAAGCAGACATCATTGACTAGTCTTCTCTCAATTATACTCATATCAAATTGGATAAGAGACACATTCAAATGAACAAATTTTTTGAATTGGGCTGTGAAGGCTTGCCTGTAAAAGCCTATATGGTCTCCATGATCATCTTCACTTGGAATTTCCAAGAGTTAGCACGTGCCTCAACAATTCGGCATTTAAGGGTGATGGTAAAGGCCTTGATTCCAAAAATCTCCTATGAAATGAAGATCAAACACGATGCAATGATAATGAAGCTGAAGTCTATAGGTTTCTTAAACTTTATTTTTGTTCCTTTATTCGACCTAGCGGGTAGTTTCCATGTTAATTGGAAGGCATGAGTTGATTTAGAACTAATATTAATGGATAAAAATACAATAAATTGTATAGTCTACTCAGACCCTCCCACTCAGCCTTGGCTATTATTTGCTGTATATGGCCCAACCACTGCTAGGAATCATAAGCTATTTTGGCAAATTTTTATTCTATTCAAGAGAAATTTCATGGGACCTGGCTTATCATTAATGATCCAAATGGGATTTTGTTGGACGATGAATCTTTTTCAACTTTCTCTTATTCTTCTAGATTTTCTACAACTTTTAGAAGAATAATACATAGTACAATTTAATTGATCTAAAGCCCAAGAAAATAATTTTACTTGATCCAATAGAAGCCATGGGAGAGCAAATACTAGAGTCAAGTTGGATAGAGCCATGGCCAATCTTAAATGGCGGGAACTCTTTCTCTAACAGTTATTCGAGATTTACCTAGCTTAACATCTGATCACAATCCAATTGTTCTTAATTCCTCTGGAAAAGGACAAAAATTGACTCATCCCTTCAAGTTTGAAGCTACTTGAGTGCATGATATTAGGGGACTTAGACCAAACCAAAATGTTTATAGAAACAAAAATTTTAATAATAGTAATAACTCCTGAATTATACTATTTTGGCCTATAAACTTTAATTTACATAGTAATAATCTCTGAATCATACAATTTTTACAGTAATGACTTATTTATCACAAATTATTAGGTTTTTTTTTATAAAATATATATAATTGAGTATTATTTACTTTTATGATTAAGAATATCGTTCTCAGATATAGTTACCAAACTAATGACTCATTTTTTTTTTTTTAAAAAATTTAACATTTTATGAAAAAAAAAATTAGTCATTGCTACAAAAGTTATATAAGTCTTGATAATCTACTATATAAGTTAAAAATTCGGAATCTCATTCTTGAACACAGTTATCAAGCTATATGTACTTTATAATGATTTATTTCTGTTAAATATTTAACAATTTATGATAAAAGGATCATTGTTGTAATAATTATATAATTCAGAGATTTATAATGTAAGTTAAAAATTTAAGAGCCAAAATGGTACAACAAATATAATCCAAGAGCTATTAATATTATTAATCCAATAATTAAAGACATCAAAGTTTATGTGATATATTTAGTACCATTTAGACTTGATAGCTAGCATTTATTAATAGTCAATGAGTTCCACTCTTATTACTAACTGGAAATATAAGGTTAGCAGTTACAATGAATAAGCATATGCGAAGTAGCGCAATTAGCCAATTAAGAAAGTATAGTGAGTAAATGCCATACACATGCACGCAGTAATTCACTAAATTAACTCCGCGCACTGTAATTTTTGACGAAAACTAAGTTGATCATAGTAATAACTGCTAAAAACCTAATTACAGAAGAATATCGTGGCATTAATGCTGTATCGGATTGTTATTATAGGAACCATGTCCAAACAATTTGAATAAAATAATATACTGAGTCATTAATTATCAATTTTGAGAGGGCTCTTAAAAGAATGTGATGAAAAAAAAATGACAAATTATAAACTATTTTCAAAACGAATTTTATTTAATGAAAAATTCAGAATTTCAAAATTATCTCAGCTTAATTTTGTTCGAAAATTTTCAACCATATCGAAAAAGACAACAGTGAATGAGAAGACGCTAGAAAAGTGGTTAACTATATTTGACCAGGTTTTAAATTTTCGTTTGAGTCAAACTACTGGTTGAAAATTGGTCAAAACAATCGAGAATGACAGTTATATATGTTCGATCACGGTTGAAATTTTTCTACCTTAGTCGAATAGAGATACAATTGGGATCAAGATTGAGATCGATAATAATGACAAGTAGAGTTATAAATTTGGAATGGAAAAAATCAAAATTTTAAAATGGTAGCATACTTCTACCCCATGGCCCGCTAGGCTTAAGGCCCATTATTTTTTTATTAAAATATTTTTCTCAACTTTTTTTTT
>JXTB01000354.1:454841-466784 GCA_002914805.1 Parasponia andersonii
TTTCCAAGAGTTAGCACGTGCCTCAACAATTCGGCATTTAAGGGTGATGGTAAAGGCCTTGATTCCAAAAATCTCCTATGAAATGAAGATCAAACTCGATGCAATGATAAGGAAGCTGAAGTCTATAGGTTTCTTAAACTTTATTTTTGTTCCTTTATTCGGCCTAGTGGGTAGTTTCCATGTTAATTGGAAGGCATTGGTTGATTTAGAACTACTATTAATGGATAAAAATACAATAAATTGTATAGTCTACTTAGACCCTCCCACTCAGCCTTGGCTATTATTTGCTGTATATAGCCCAACCATTGCTGGGAATCATAAGCTATTTTGGCAAATTATTATTCTATTCAGGAATAATTTCATGGGACCTGACTTATCATTAATGATCCAAATGGGATTTTGTTGGACGATGAATCTTTTTCAACTTTCTCTTATTCTTCTAGATTCTGTACAACTTTTAGAAGAATAATACATAGTACAGTTTAATTGATCTAAAGCCCAAGAAAATAATTTTACTTGATCCAATAGAAGCCGTGGGAGAGCAAATACTAAAGTCAAGTTGGATAGAGCCATGGCCAATCTTGAATGGCGGGAACTCTTTCTCTAATAGTTATTCGAGATTTACCTAGCTTAACATCTGATCACTATCCAATTATTCTTAATTCCTCTAGAAAAGGACAAAAATTGACTCAGCCTTTCAAGTTTGAAGCTACTTGAGTGCATGATATTAGGGGACATTGGGTAGTCAAAAAAGCTTGGAACTCTAAATCTCATTCCTCTTTAGCCATCAACTTCATTCAATGAACATAAGAAATTAAATCAGCCTTTCGAAGATAGAACAAATAATAATTCGGTAATATTCAAGAAAATACAAGGAAGATGACAGTGAAGCTAGATGAAATACAAAGTCATCCTTACAGTAACTAGAATTCCTAGAAGAGGCATCAACACAAGAAGAGTTGTTGAAAAGAGAGGATATATTTTAGTTTTAGAAATCGTGACTAAAATGGATCATGGAGGGAGACCGATGTACCAGGTTCTTTTTCCTTACGACCTTAATTCAAAGGTGTAATTTCGTTGATTTCATTAAGAATGATGATGGTGATGGCATATTGATAGACAAGCTATTGCTTCAGCTTTTCTTAACAAGTTTAGGGTTATCTACACTAGAGAGCCTACTAATTGTCCCTCCTTATCTCCAAGGCCTAATTCAACCTCTTATGTTTGAATCTTAATACTAAGTGCTAATTGAAATACCATTTTATTCTGAAATAATTGCCACCCTTATTGAGATAAACCCTAATAAAGCTCGTAGCCCCGATGACCTACCTGGACTTTTCTACAAAGTTTACTAACATGCTATAAAAGCTAATGTCATTCAGATGATTTGTGAATTCTTCATATCAGGTACTCTTGTACCCCAGCTTAATGAAACAAGCATTGTCCTTATCCCAAAATTAGCTTCTATATTATGAAGTTCAATGACTATCCGCCTATTAGTTTGTGTAACATCTCACATAATTTTTTTTTTTGAAACTCTTAGCCAACTGTTTGAAACCTCTTCTCCCGAAATTGATTTCTCCTGTAAAATTTGCTTTTATAAAAGAAATAATTATCTTTGAGAATTCCTTGATTACCCAAAAATTTCTACATACCTTCAAAAGGGAAAAAAAAAGAGACTCCAGCGGGTTGATGTTACTCAAAATTGACATGGAAAAAGTATATGACTGTATAGATTGGAACTTCATTCATTTAGTTCTTCTAAACTTTAGATTCTCTAAAGTCTAGGTTAATTGGGTTATGCAATATGTGACCTCACCCACTATGAAGCTCTCTCTAAATGGCAACCTATGTGATTTGATTACACCAGAGAGAGGTCTTAGACAAAAGGACCCTATATCACTATATCTCTTCATTCTGTGCTCGGAGGTGCTAAGTCATATTTTGAATAGATCTGATGCCATGGAAGAGATTAAAGGAAATCAAGTTGTCTTGTAATGGCCTTACTTTTAATCATTTGTTGTTTACAGATGAATTCACTCTATTTGGTCAGGCAAACAAGACAGAAACAATAGCCTTTTTGAAGTGTATTAATCTCTACTCTACTTGGTCTAGCTAGAAGATGAATAAGAAGAAATCATTCATTTTTTCAGCAAGAATTTTATCGGTAGTAGGGCTATGGAAGTGAACTCAGTTCTCAACATGAAAAGAGTAAAGTCGACCAGTAAACACTTGGAGTTACTTGTATTTTTTTCTAATTCTAAGTCTAAAGACTTCAAGTACCTTATTGATAGAATTCAAGAGAACATGGATGGCTTTAATTTTGTCTAAAGCTAGAAGGCTCATTCTCCTAACATTAATTGATGTTTCTATTTTCTCATACTCTATAATGGCTTTTTCCATTCTGAAGAAGATGTACTTTGAGATTGATGCCTTGCTTAAAGACTTCTAGTAGTGAAAAATTGACAACAATAGACATGGTGGGTATTAGAAAGAGTGGGATGCAATCTGTACTCCAAAAAGTTGTAGAGGACTAGGACTCAGAAGGATGAGGGATGTGAATCGAGTCTTCCTTGTCAAATGCAGGTGGCTCCTCGTCACAAATAATAACTCATTTTGGTCCTCTATTATGAAGGAAAAATATTTAAAGAGATCTGACTTCTTGAGAGCAAAAGGTACAAATACTGATTCTTGGGTTTGGAAAAGCATCATTGCTTCTTGAGACATTCTTACTAAGGGCCTCTGTTTGAAAGTCGTCTTATTCTCTACAATTGACATTAGAAAAAGTATTGGATCTCTAACTTGGAAAACTTTCTACCATGCCTAATTGGTGGGGTCATAAATCAACCTTATAGGTTGCTACTCTTTTTGCCCCGCCAGGTTAATGAGAATCTATCTCTCCTAAAAAGTACCTTTGAGGCCTACCACAGTTAAAGCTATCCTCAAAATGCCCACTCTAAACCCCAACTCTCAAGAAGATACTTGGATTTGGGTAGTTTCAACTTCAGGATCCTTCTCAGTCAAATCAACTTACACCATTGATTTAAAAAAGAGATTCTCACAAAACTTGGTGATAAGTCATAACTTCTGGAAATGGCTGTGGAATAGCAAACTTCACTACTATCATGAGATTCTCTGGTAGGCAAATTGTTTCAGATTTCTTGCCTATTAGGGAGTTCCTATCTCATTTCATGCCAATCTGAGATACCCGATGTGCTTAATGCAAGAATGAGATTGAATCGGCTATCCATATATTTGGGACTTGTGATTTTGCTGGAGAACTTTGGTTCTCCTCATCTTGGACTATTCAAATAGACTCTGCCTTTTTTTCATCTATGGTTGATTAGTGCAAGTGTCTTGCCTCTGAGGAAAACTCGCTCTTCTAACCTATTCCAAAACCCGAGCTTCTTCTTTTCGCTTCAATCCTTGGTAATTGAATTTGGCGAGCTCGCAATGAGGTAGTCCATTAAAACTCCCAACCTAACATTGCCTTGATTAAGACCATCAGAGAGTCTCACTCCACTATCTCTATTGTCACTAGGAATTCTCTAGGTGATTTTGTCTTGATTAGGACCAACTCTTGCATGGGGTCAGAACCCATAATGAGGGAGGCTTGGGCTGCTTCTTTGGCTATTGACTGAGTTAGCCAATATGGCTGGTCTAACTGTAACTTTGAAGAGGACTCGCAAACTGTTATAATTGAGCTAAGCTTATCTAAACATGTATTGTATCATTGTTACTAGAGCAAAGATGACAAGCTGTTTACAATTCTCTTTTGGTTACTGTCAAATTTTCTAGGTCCATTAATTTTTTGCCGATAGTGTTGCTAAGTGGGCTGCTATGACTAATGTATTTGGTGACTTTGTTCAGGCCTCACTTCCTATGGGTGTTCTGAATGATTGTATTGAGTAGTTTGTTCAACCACACTTTTTTCTTATTTGTGCTTAACCTTTTATTTTAATGAATCTCCTTGCCCTCTGTCTGTAGGAGGGCTTTCCCCTTCTCCCCCCCAAAAAAAAAAAACCGAAAAAATAAAAACTACTAATTCAATTAAAAATAAGAGATAATGACATGAAAATACCATAATTTTAACTTTTTGTAAAAAATACTTTGATTTTTGAATTTGTGTAAAATGATGCCCTTATTTTAAAATTTCTGTAAAATAATGCCACGGTTTTTGAATTTCTGCGAAATAATATTTCCACTTTTAAATTCTACAAATTAATACTTAAAAAAATTCTTGCAAATTAATACTTTAACATTTGAAATTCCTATAAAATTTTTGAAAAAAATATATAATTAGATTATTTAACTTTTCATTTAAAAAAGAAAAATTAAAAATTAGAACGACAGGTTAAAATGATTAATTGTAAAAAAAAAAGAAGAAGCATAAGAGGTAAAAAAGATTTTGTTTTTTTGTAATTAACAAAAAAAAGTTATAAAATAATTTTTGATAATACATTAATGTATAGATGTTTTTAATAAGTCAATGAGAGGTGTTTGTATTTTCTAATTTGCTCCTAGTATAAATTTATACCCAAAAAAACAAAAGTTAAGGGGATTAATTTGTAGAAAGTCATAAATATTAAGGTATTAATTTATAAAATTAAAAAATAGGGATAAGAATTTGTACAAATCGTAAATACGGGAGTATTAATTTGTAGAATTTTAAAAATGAGCTTATTGCATAAGTACAAAATATGTGTCTTTAAGCAAAAAGTTAAAATTAAGTGTATTTTTACTTAGTTAACCTTAAAAATAGATTATCCCCATTTTCTATCGAGTAATGTTATCTGCAGCATATGGCGCCTGACACATAATATTATGTATAAGGAATACATGTCAGATTAATTATAATTAATATTGATCTTTATTGTGTCAAAGACTTTCAAATAGTCTTAGAGCTATTTGTTACGAAGTTTCTGCTACAGTGCCGATTGCTCTAGGGTTTCTGCTACAATGTTGAATAATGTTCTGCTATGGTTTCTGCTATAGTGCCGAATAGTGATCTGCTACAGTATCAATTGCTCTACGGTTTCTACTATAGTGCTCTGCTAGGGTTTCTGCTATAGTACCGAATAGTGATTTGCTAGGGCTTCGCTACAGTTCCTACCCGCTACAGTGATCTGTTAATGTCGTTTGTTTTGCTAAAGTATCGATTGTCATAGTCACCATGGGTGACGAGATCTTGGGTCACAAAGACCTTTTCTCATTCTATAAGAAGGGCTTAGCATTACTAAGTCACGAACTACAAGTAAAAGATAGCTTCTTAATTCGCTTGTTAGTCATCAATGTCACACTAAATACCACCTGTGGAGAAATGTAAGGGGGTGAGCATAAAATGCTCAGTAGATTACCCAATTTTCCTTTTTAGGAAAGTCTTTTTATAATTCTCAAAACATCTGCATGGTTAGTAGTACTGGAAAGTATTTTTACAAATGTTAAGTATTCAAAACATACGTAGACAACCATTACAAAAAATCATGCTAAAGACTAAACCAAGTATCAAGGTCAAACATATTGAAAATTATAATAAAACAAGCATAATGCACATCACATAAATCAATATCTCATATGAGCTCTCACTATCTCATCATGACTAGAGCAACTTATACTACATATATTGAGTGCTCTCTACCTGACATCTATCTCTGGAAACTGGAGAGATACCCATGTGTCTAATTTTACCGAGATAGAGGGGCACCGAATGGCTACACCTATTAAGTGGAGATAGTCAGAAAATAAACCCCGCACGGGTATATGGGCTCTCACCGAAAGCGGGTATACTAGTGTGCCTACTACTTTTTCATGATGCTTAAGATGACTCTCATGTATGATCATATGAAATGTACAATATGTGGAGTCTTACATAACTATATAGTGGTTTAACATTCTAGACATACTCTAATTTTTAAATAAAAATCCATTTTGTACTTAAAAATCCAATACACTATTCCTAAGATTTAACCGAATCCCAAGATTAAAACTAATATAAAATCATACATAAAATATCCAGAGCAGTCCACAATATTTCACAAGTTCTTAGTTCATTAAAATAATTATTAAAATAATTTAATTTAATAAAATCACGAAATTTCATTTTTCAGAATAAATTCCAATTTTAATGAAAAATAATAGAAAACAAGGAAATTACATCCCCTACCTCGAAATAATAATTATGCTGAGTTGACGATGCTAGAAAAGTCATCTGTTGATTAGTTGGTTGTTCAGATGGGTTTTAAGAGTTTTGAATTTTTATAACAGCACAATAAATAAAAATATTTAGAATTCCAACCAATGAATCTATCTCACAGTTCATAATCACCAATAAGAATAGACAGAATAATTTGAAAGAACTAAATTCAAATAATTAATCGAGCATCACCATTCATACCTCAACTTCGAGCTAGTATGATATATATAGTTTATAGATATATTCTATGTAGCATAATCCATTTATTTAACAAGACTTAAAGACAAGTCTTAAATCCATTTTTAGGTGATAGGAATGAGGTCTCCATAAGGAAAACCTAGAGTCCCACACGCCACAATCACTATGTTGTAGGCGTGTGAGCTCTTTCCTTATTGGCCAAGATTGGCCAAAATCAGGTAATTCCCTTTTCAGGAATATCCTGTTACTTGATTTCACAATTTGTAATAATTGACTATTGTAATTTGTCTTTTATATTAAGCAATCAATCAAATATCACTTTCTTAGTTCTTCCTGATTTATTAACATTCAATCAACCATAATTAGTATGTAATTATATCTAAGCTGATTAAACCAAATCAATTAATAGAAATCACAGTCAACCTTTATATAGAAATTACTATATGAGAAAAGATTGATAACTTAGTGACTAAGCTTACCAGTTTTATCCGGAATTTATCAAAATTGAAGCCAATCCTCTCCTATTGATTGTACCACATGCCCAGGCCCAGTAATTGGGCCAAGCGTGTACGCCTTAATGCAGTCCAACTCTTTTTTGTCTAATTACCATATAATCAATGCAGTCCAGTAATAGTATGACAATTGACACAAGTTAGCCTAGTAATCTTATGGGACATATACAGTTGCGCCTAAATAATTAAACGAGCCTGTCAATTATTTAATTTTGTGTCCATTCCACTAAAAGACTGAAATTGCACTCAAACTATCTATCCATGCTGCATATTAGAATAATGTCCCATACCACAATAATTCTCGCTAATACCCCTTTGTATAATGTCATATATATGTTTCTTGGTTCTTACTGATTTCTCTAATGATCATCAGTCAACATCTTTCTGACTAAATCAGTATTGACATGCTTAGACCTAAGACTTATAATCAAGTACTAAAATCTACCAAGAGATGTTATTTCACCAAATTCTATATTGTTAATTGCAACTTATAATTCACCGAAAATATTTTACCAAATAGTAAAAAATATTGACCTCTATTGATTTCACTCATTTGCAATTCAAATAAAGTTATATTTGTAAATATACAATCACAACTAACTCAAGATTTAGAGTCAATCACTGCTTATGAAATTATTTCCCATTGACATTGTCAATAAAATTTCATTTATGATCTTGTTCCGTGTAAGTCTTATTATACCAGTTGACTTAAGTTGACCAAGACAAGTCAACTTATTCTAAAGTCAACTACAGCATAAACAAACTGTTTAAGCTTATTTATATAATTGCAAACTACTATTAATTAATTGTAAATAACTTGTATCTATATCTTCTGTGAATCTACATTGTAATCACATAGATATATATTAATATAATTAAATGGACCTTTACTCAAATAACATTATGCACAAATTATTAATTAAATAATACTTTTATTTCATTGATACGAAAATATTTACATAAAAACATCAGCTTTTACGAGCTTCTCCCGTTAATTCTAACAAGATATTATTAATTTTTCAACTTGAAGAAGTCCAATCTTAATTATTCGTCATAAGAGTAAGAAACTACTTTAGAAGCATACAGAGCTGTTGCTTTCATTGTCAGTGATTCATAATTAACACCCATTCTTTAAACATGCATGTCAGACCCCATCTCTATAAACTAATTAACAAAGTCCAACTAGGCCGATTCTTCTTTGGCTCCCCATGGAAAATCATTTGCTGATGTGGTTCTCAACAAGAAAACAATGGTTATGCCCCTCCCTTCCACATCTTCTATTCCTTAACAAAAGGGTGCTTATGTTTCAGTCAAGATTAATCCTACTGCAGTAGAAGAACGATTGAATTTTTGTAAAGTTTTCTCTTATTGGACGTGTCATTTTATCTGAAGGTGATAAACCTTGGTCTTTGCTTGATTTGAAGGCAAGACTAAATTCAGTTTCGAAAATTTCATCTTGGCGCCTTATTTCTTTGAGCAATGGGTACTTTCTAATTTTGCTTACTTCGGAGGAAGATAAGACTCGTGTTTGGAGTATGAGTTCTTTGAATATTAAGCCAGGTATCTTAAGACTTCAGCCATGGGTTTCTGGTTTCATACCTAGTGAGCAAAATACTACAAATGTTCAAGTTTGGGTCAATTTTTATGAATTACCATGAGAATTTTGGCATCCACAAATCCTTTCTGATTTGGCTAGGGCTCTGGGGGTTCCTTTGAAGATTGACCAGGCTACTCTTAATGGGGATTTTGGTCATTTTGCTTGAGTTTTGGTGGATATTGGCCTCAAGAATCCTTTGCTTAACTCAATTCAAGTTGAAAGCGGAGATGAATGCCATTTTGTTTATCTCTCTTATGAGAGACTTCCCGATTTTTGTTCTACTTGTTCCTCTATTGGCCATGTTCCTTCTAATTGTTATCATAATAAAACAAAAGAGGATAAGGAAAAGATCACTAAGGAGAGTGAGGGATCAACCTCGAAGTATCAAGTCTATGTTGCAAAGCCTATTACCAATCAGGTAGTTTCCAAAGATGTTCAAAAATCTCCGGATATGCCAATAAAGAAAATTTTTCACTTTTCTTGCATCAGATTTGAACAAGAATAATACTCTTGTGCATTTTGGAAATATGGAAGATGAAGTTGAAATAGTTGACAAGCTAGAAAAGAATAAAGCTCATTATGATAAGGATGATGAGTTGACAGCCATTGATGAAAATGTAAATACTAAAGAGGATATAGTCTTAAACCATGATTCGGAGCACATTTCGAATATGGACAAAGTAGTTAATACTGAGGTTCATGAAGAGCATATTGAGGCCCCTATTGCCGAGGTAGGTATTTTTGATCCGAAGGGTTCTTCTTCTTTTGCGGAATCTAAGAGTGACTACAGTTTGGACACTAGTGATCTCTCTCCAACCAAGGTCTTTACATCAAAAGATGAGGGTTGGCAAGAAGTGCAGTCAAAGAAAAAGAAGAAAGCTTCTCAAGCTTAGTACTCTAAGCCTGTCACGAGGGCTTCGAAAAATACTTCTCAATAAAGGTTCTTTATTAGAATTGTCGGGGTATCTCTAACATTGGTACCCAAAGATCTCTTAGAGATTTGTGTATTCGTCACAGACCGGATATTCTTTACTTAGCGAAGCCAATGTGTATGTTTAGTTCTATTGCTTCCCGCTTTTGGAGTTCTTAGTTTTCATTTAGTAGCTAAAAATGATAAAGCACTTCCTTCTGTCTGGGTATTTGGCACTTTGGCAGTCTCCAATTTTCAGGTTATTGCTTCTCATTCCCAATATGTTACTTTATCTTTCATATTCAATAGTGTCTTGTTTTTTACTAGTTTTGTCTACGCTAGTTGTGATTATATTGTTCGTCGTGACTTATAGGACTCCTTATCTTCCCTGCATGTGACTGGTCCTTAGTTGGTTTTGGGCGATTTTAATTTCGTTATGGGTGCTTATGAGACAATGAGTATCATTAAACGAAGATCTTGTGAAGACTTCAGAGCTGGTGTGACCTTTTGCAATATGATTGACCTTGACTCCCAAGGTCCTTTTTTTACATGGCGTGGTTCTCGGGAGGGAAGGTTGGTGATGTCTCGTCTTGATAGAGCTTTTTGTAATGAAGAGTTCTTATAGTAGTGTAATCAGGTTTCCAGTATTTGTTTGCTTCGTTTACACTCGGACCACCATCCTTTATTGTTATCTTCCAAGAAAGACATTGCTATTGGCCCTAGACTTTTTCATTTCGAAGGAATGTGGCTTTCTCATCCCACATTTAAGGATTTTGTTAGTAAGGTTTGGTCTTGTTCTTACTTTGGTTTCCCGATGTCTATTTTGGTTAATAAACTTAAGGATTTGAAGGTGAATTGAAATTATAGAATTGAGAAGTTTTCGGTAATCTCAAGTTCAATATTTTCAAAGCCATAGAGAATGTTTTTTCCATTCAGGAGCAAATAGCTAATGAAGGTCTTTCTGACTCTCTTCTTTTTCAAGAAAATGAAGCACTTTGTACTTTGGACAATTATTTATCTCAGGAAGAAACTTATCTCCGAGAACAGAGTAGGATCAAATAGCTTAAAAAAAAGGACAAAAATTCTACTTTCTTTCATAATATGGTGAAACGTCGTCGGGAAAAAAAGGTTTTGAGTCATATAAAGATTGGTGAGCATATTGTGGAAGACGTTATATTAATTTCTTTTCATATTCAATCTTTCTATAAAGATTTGTTCAATGGGCCTCAAGTTAGTGTTACTGATTATTTCGATGTTTAGGAGATTATTCCGAATCTGGTCTCTTCTTCAAATAATTTGGAGCTTTGTCGAATTCCTAATAAAGAAGAAATTCAGTTGATGATATTTGATATGGATGCTTCGAGTGCCTCGAGCCCTGATGGCTTTTTAGGCAAGTTCTTTCGCCGCTGTTAGGATATTGTTGGTCAAAATGTGGTTTCTGCGGTCCAACAATTCTTCCACTTGGGTAGTTTAACACCTGGTCTTAATTCTAATTTTCTCGTGTTAATTCCAAAAGTAGATCATGCTCTTACTATTGATCAATATCGATCTATTGTTTTGGGGAATTTCCTTTACAAACTGATTACTAAAATCATCGCTGATCGTTTGGATCGCATCTGTTCTTGGATTATTTCTCCTAATCAATTCGGTTTTGTGCCTGGAAGAAGTATTAGAGACTGTATTGTTAGCGCTTTGGAATGTTATAATTGTTTGGATAAAAAAAGTTTTGGGGTCAATTTTGCTATGAAGTTGGAGATTAGAAAGGCTTTCGACACTTTGTAATGGGACTTTATTAAAGCTGTTCTTTCATCTTTTGGGTTTGACAACAATTTTGTTAATTGAGTGGAAAATTTATTTCACTCGGCTCGTCTTTCTATTCTGATTAATGGTTCCCCCCATGGTTATTTTTCACGTTCAAGAGGAGTCAAACAGGGTGACCTTTTCTCTCCTTTTTTATTTGTTCTTGCTGAAGATTACCTCAGTCATTATTTTAATATTTTGATTCGTCAGGGCGATCTTATTCAAATGACTTCTACTAGAAAGGGGAAGGCTCCAGTTCACTATCTTTTTTCAGATGATGTGCTTTTATTTTCTCGGGCTTCTAAGAACAATGTCAGAGTTATCATGAAGGCCCTTGATAACTCTATGAAAATAGAGTTATCTTGTGTGTTTTCAGTCTTAGGTTAGTTGTTTTTAAAGAATAAATTGTGTAGTTTAGGTTCATTTCTTTTCTTTATTTTAGTATTGTTATTTCAAATATTTAGGATCTAATCTAGCTAAAATCTATCTTACTTGCCCTAATTCCTATTTGAATTGATGAAATTCGGTCTTAAAACTTCACAGGGATTAAATGGTGATATTTAGAAGGGAAGCCGAATTCAGGTGAAAGCCGGAAGAAACTTTGCTGCAGCAATGTCCCGGAGCAATGCTGAGCAGCTGATTTAAATTCCAGCAGGAGTTTGTTTTGGACAGCTGGCGTGAATTTTGTGAATTTTGTGTTGGAGAGTATGCATGGATTATAGGAAGCTCAACA
>JXTB01000355.1:13981-32807 GCA_002914805.1 Parasponia andersonii
TGGATAATCTCGATATTTTCAATTATTCCGCCGATTAATACTCATATTCTTTCGGTATCTAAAAAATTATTCATGAAATGGATATGATATTGTGATTGACTCTTAAAAATGAAAATGGTAATTCAAAAACCGTCTTCAATCCGTCACATTGCTATTCCTATCCTTATTTACGGAATTTGACATCCCTACTCCCAATCCAAGAGTCAAAGATATGATTCAGTAAAAAGAAAACAAGAGTAATTACCATATCTACTGCTCTCTCTTTTGTGGTTTCATTTCATTTGAGTTAAAACAACCGAGATTAGTTTCCTTTAAGTTCATGGGAGGACTAAAGCTTTAAAACATCGCTTCACAAAGTACCCAGAGGATGGTAAGGGCGATCGATCCGCTGCAAGAGAGGCCAAACAGGAAATTAGTTTGGAATTTTCTTGAATCGTTGTATCTATTTTCTTTATTTTCAGGAAACAGGAAACAGTAAGCCTTTTTTTTTTTTTTTCTGCTTTCATTTGTTTTATAATTTTCTCACCTCAAGTGCACATCTCGCTATTAAAAAGATCATAAGAAGTAGCATAACCCTCTCATTGATCGAAACCCGGAACAAATTCCTACAAATAAAATTGAAACAGATCCAAAAAAAATAAATAAAAACACCCAGAGGGCAAAAGTGTACACTTGAGGTGAGAAAATTATACTGTATATGACGAAAGTAAGGGATCCAAGATTATAAAATTATTGTTTCATGAAATATGTGCCAAACAAGTGATTTGGAAAGAACGAACATAGAGAGCTGTTCTCTTGGCCATTCGTTTGATCTCGACACCATTAGCTGTCCTCTTTCTATGGAATATAAGCGAGCCCAAATGATTCTAATTCCATTGTCACCCAAGAAAATAGCCTAACATGGGGCTAAATTATAGGGTTTATTACTACTATTATTACTATAAAAGAGAGGGAAAAAAAAAAAAAAAAAAACTCCAATAGAAAAGGATGGTCTTCTTCCTGCTTTGAAAAGACACATGCGTTCATGCCTAATAAAGGAAGAAAAAGCGACTAATAATTTAAGAAAGACTTGAGGTTATGTTTAGTACATGATTTTATTGGATTGTATTATAATATATCATATTAGATCGTATTGTATTGGTATGGTTTTGCATTTTTTTAAGAAGTCATATTAAAAATTAATTTCTGAAAAATATTACTTTAAAAGTTAATTTTGAAAAATGCTATTTTGAAAAAATTATTTAGAAATATACCACCTTTAAAATTACCATTTTAAAAGGTATTTTAAAAAATGCCACTTTATAAATTTAATTTTAGAAAAATACTTAAAAATCTATTTAGAAATACCACTTTTTAAATAGAGAAAGGGATGAGATAGAAACCACAAAAAAAAAAAGAGAAAGTGATAAGAGATAAATTAAGGACAAAAACAAGTAAGGAAAGTCAGTATTGTATGATAATATCTTATAATATAATGCAATATAGACTTTTTTTTTCATACTAGATAATGTTATCTATATTGTACTAAATTTTGATGTCATATTAAATAGTGTAATACAAAATTACATCCAAACACAATATTGTGTTTAATTAATACATTACATAGTCCTTATATAGCATATCTAACATAATCTCACAAATAACAAGACCAACAAAAACCTTTTATATATAGGGTTCTCTACAAAAAAAAAAAAAAAATCTTGGAGTTTAGTCTTTCTGTAAATTTAAGATTTTCTTTTGGATTGTGCAAAATTATATATCTATATTACAAATCTCTACAACTTTGTACCTTTTACATATAAAACAACCAACAAATTTCTCGGTAAATACAAAATTTGAATCGAGGACATCTTATTTCTGCTGACTACATAAAAATAAAAGTTATTGAAAATAGTAGTGAGCACTATATGAATTGGGTAGTATAATATACAACTTTTTAATCAACTCTCAAAGTGTGATAGAAAAAAATCTTAATTTCTATGGTTAAAAAAATTTATTAACTACCGCATTATGCGGTTTGATACGGGGTGATGTTTATGCAGTTTGGGCCTTGATATAGGCCTCAATAAAATTAGGCCGAACTGAAAAAAAAAAAAAATTCTTCAAAATGTTATAACTACCATGATAAAGTCATTTAAAAATTAACACAAATTCTAAAGTATTTAAGAAAATTACACACTCATATATTCATATTTGTCTAAGCAATCCCATAATAAGACACAACATTACATTCATACGTGTCTAACTTTTCTCTTATATACATGTATATTATTATATATTTTAATGGTAGGCAAAATAGAAAGTTTAGATTTTAGTATATTATATATATAAATTTACGTATAAAAATATTTTTTAAATTAGATATACATGGTGTATGTGATGCAGTGTATTTTATTATAGAAATAGAAATCTTATTCCGTATTCTATACCGCACTATACCGATAAAGAAAAATTAGACCTCAAACCATACTACGAAACAAAGTAACCACATTACACTGCATGACGTGACAAAGTTTAGGCAATTAAACGAAAATTTGTTCATCCTTAATTGAAAATAACTTAAAATAAAAATCATCCAATCTGTATACAAAAAGTACAAATTTGCAAAGATTTGAAATATGGATATATAATTTTGCACAAGCCAAAAGATATAGTTAAAATTACAGAAAAGTCATACTTTAGGGTATTTTCTTTTACTGTTATCCCTTATATATATATTCATAAACAATTCTTACATTATATGAAAAATAGATCGAGAAAGTAGAAAAAATGTAGAGGGATAGATTGAGAAAAACTAAGTGAAAAATCTAAGGAAAAGACATATATATAGATTGGCGAGCAATAGGCCTAACTAATTGGTTCTAATTGGGAGGAGGGAAAGTGAGAGTGAAGTAGAAGAAGATGTGGAAAGGAGGGAAATTGAGTCTTCCTTTAATCATGCCACTAGGGCTTTTGACAAAAATCTAGAGTGAGGAGTGTAAGTGTTAAGGGTCCCAATTTAAGTTGATTGTTGGCTGGAAATATCCATTATATCAATTAATACAAGAAAAATAAGATTTGCAAAAGTAAAAGAATGGAAGAGTAAAAAATCAACACCATGGTTTTTTCATTTTGTTCAATTAATATTTCTCAAAGTCTACATCCAAGGGACCAAGTCTAAATAATATCAAATCTACTAAATCAAATTAAGGTCAGAATACACAAAATGGTTTTATACATAAAATAGAAAGGGACTTTCTATTTTCAATATTATCATAAGCTAATTTTTCTTGATCAAAGAGGATCTGAGATATCCAAATCTCCCACTCGGCTCTGAATACATTAAGTTCTCCCTAACTCAAATGGCTGAGAATCCCACTCAGTTGCTATAATAATTCATAAATTTGGGTTGAAAAAATATCAATTTATATCTTTGTTTTATAAAGTTAAAACGAAAGATTCAGTCAATATTTTTATTTCTTATTATTCAAAATTAAACTAAAGAAATACTTCTCATTGAAAATTTAATTTTTACTTCAAAATTGAAATAACTCTCGAAAGAAAATTTAAGTTCATATACTATAAAATTTAAACACCCAATCTTGGTTCAAAAATAAATATTGATTAAAAATAAAACATAATATTGTCAAAAACATTTGAATGCCATTTGGAACACTACAGTTACTAGCTAATCTCCGGTAGGACTTATTGTTCATCTGGAAAATTTAAATGAATGGAATGAGCTAATGCCTAGTAAGCAAATCTCATGTATGTAATAAACGTCATGTTACAAAAATATTGCACTTTTAGAGTCATAACTATGTATCCCTTTTTTGTAAAATAGTTTTAGTTCTCAAACTTTGTCATTTCATAAAACTTTGTAAAACAAAAAGAGAAAGTGATGGGAGATAAATTAAGGACAAAAAAAAAAGTAAAGGAAGTCAGTATTGTACGATAATATCTTATAATATAATGCAATATAGACTTTTTTTTTTCATATTAGATAATGTTATCTATATTGCACTAAATTTTGATGTCATATTAAATAGTATAATACAAAAGTATATCCAAACACAATATTATATTTAATTAATACATTACATAATCCTTATACAGCATATCAAACATAATCTCACAAATAACAAGACCAACAAAAACCTTTTATATATAAGGTTCTCTACAAAAAAAAAAAAAAAATCTTGGAGTTTAGTCTTTCTGTAAATTTAAGATTTTCTTTTGGATTGTGCAAAATTATATATCTATATTACAAATCTCTACAACTTTGTACCTTTTACATATAAAACAACCAACAAATTTCTCGGTAAATACAAAATTTGAATTGAGGACATCTTATTTCTGCTGACTACATAAAAATAAAAGTTATTGAAAATAGTAGTGAGCACTATATGAATCGGGTAGTATAATATACAACTTTTTAATCAACCCTCAAAGTGTGATAGAAAAAAATCTTAATTTCTATGGTTAAAAAAACTTATTAACTATACCAAATCACACCGTATTATGTGGTTTGATACGGGGTGATGTTAATGCAGTTTGGGTCTTGATATAGGCCTCAATAAAATTAGGCCAAATTGAAAAAAAAATATTCTTCAAAAAGTTATAACTACCACGATAAAGTCATTTAAAAATTAACACAAATTCTAAAGTATTTAAGAAAATTACACACTCATATATTCATATTTGGCTAAGCATTCTCATAATAAGACACAACATTACATTCATACTTGTCTAACTTTTCTCTTATATACATGTATATTATTATGTATTTTAATGGTAGGCAAAACGGAAAGTTTAGATTTTAGTATATTATATATATAAATTTACGTATAAAATTATTTTTTAAATTAGATATACATGGTGTATGTGATGCAGTGCATTTTATTATAGAAATAGAAATCTTATCCTGCATTCTATACCACACTATACCGATAAAGAAACCATACTACGAAACAAAGTAACCACACTACACTGCATGATATGATAAAGTTTAGGCAATTAAACGAAAATTTGTTCACCCTTAATTGAAAATAACTTAAAACAAAAATCATCCAATCTGTACACAAAAGATACAAATTTGCAAAGATTTGAAATATGGATATATAATTTTGCACAAACTAAATGATATAGTTAAAATTGCAGAAAGGTCATACGTCAGGGTATTTTCTTTTACTGTTATCCCTTATATATATATATATATATTTATAAACAATTCTTACACTATATGAAAAATAGATCGAGAAAGGAGAAAAGATGTAGAGGGATAGATTGAGAAAACTAAGTGAAAAATCTAAGGAAAAGACATATATATATATAGATAGATAGAGAAATATATAGATTGGCGAGCAATAGGCCTAACTAACTGGTTCTAAATGGGAGGAGGGAAAGCTAAAGTGAAGTAGAAGAAGATATGGAAAGGAGGGAAATTGAGTCTTCCTTGAATCATGCCACCAGGGCTTTTGACAAAAATCCATAGTGAGGAGTGTAAGTTTTAAGGGTCCCAATTTAAGTTGATTGTTGGCTAGAAATATCCATTATATCAATTAATATAATAAAAATAAGATTTGCAAAAGTAAAAGAATGGAAGAGTAAAAAATCAACACCATGGTTTTTTCATTTTGTTCAATTAATATTTCTCTAAGTCTACATCCAAAGGTCCAAGTCCAAGTAATATCAAATCCACTAAATCAAATTAAGGTCAGAATACACAAAATGGTTTTATACATAAAATAAATCTTCTTTTCTATTTTCAATATTATCATAAGCTAATTTTTCTTGATTGAAGAGGATCTGAGATATCCAAATCTCTCACTCGGCTCTGAATACATTAAGCTCTCTCTAACTCAAATGGCTGAGAATCCCACTCAGTTGCTATAATAATTCGTAAATTTGGGTTGGAAAAATATCAATTTACATCTTTGTTTTATAAAGTTAAAACAAAAGATTCGGTCAATATTTTTATTTCTTATTATTCATAATTAAACTAAAGAAATACTTCTTATTGAAAACTTAACTTTTACTTCAAAGTTGAAATAACTCTAAAAAAAAAATTTAAGTTCATACACTATAAAATTTAAACACTCAATGTTCAAAAATAAATACTGATTGAAAATAAAACATAATATTGTTAAAAATATTCAAATGCCATTTGGAACACTACAGTTACTAGCTAACCTTCAGTAGGACTTATTATTCATCTGGAAAATTTAAATGAATAGAATGAGCTAATGCCTAGTAAGCAAATCTCATGTATGTAATAAACGTCATGTTACATAAATAGTGCACTTTTAGAGTCATAACTATGTATCCCTTTTTGTAAAATAGTTTTAGTTCTCAAACTTTGTCATTTTATAAAACTTTTATATTTAAGTTTATCATAGTGTAATGCCAAGTCTATTAGAAGTAATAAACTATAAACATGGTGTCATGACAAATATATGTGACCTTATAACTATTTGGATCTCATGTAACTATCATACTACAATGACTAGCGTCGTAGTTAAACTTTCATACTTAATATAGTGATTGTAGGTCATTCAATTAGTTGTCATACTCTTTTCAAGAACTTAACAAATATTTAAATAAAATATTCTTTTTGAAATATAGTTTTGGATACATAGTCTATTTAAAAATTCATTTCATTGAAAATCATAATTTCATTTTTTTTGTGCAATTATGTATTTATATGCTCATAACATATTTACATACTTAATGCAACTAATATTGCAGACTATATAACAATATGTTAGTATAATCATAATTACATTGCATAATAGCATATAACTTTTCACATAAATACATAGGGTAAGATTTACTTACCGTAGGTCCTCAGCAAGCTTTCTTTGTGTTTGCAATGAAATATCACTCACTCAACCTTATTATGACGATATGCCTCTTTTTATCCTTTTTAATTATTATTCATGTAACAACATCTATTATATTTATTAATATATATTATTATTATTCATAAGAAACATAGTTATATGTCTTTAAAATACTCACAACATACAACTATAAAATCATGTTTCAAAACATACATGACTAAAAACTGTAAAATTTCAGTAAGTAATGCATACTTAAAGAATTTTAGATTCTAATATAAAATTCTATTTATTTTAAAACTTTACAAAAATTATTATAACAAAAAAAAACTACAGAAAATTATGTAGATTTTTTAACAAGATCTAACGTATTTTTATCAATCAATTCTAAAAAATTTTAGAATTATTTATATATCCAAAAATCTTGATATTTTAAGGGAACATCTCTACTACATCATTACATTTAGACAAATATTATAGAGTCTAAATTATATTATTACATAGTACATATAATTCTTAAACTTATTCCTTAAAATTCATGACAGCACTTAATATACAAAACTATATGTAATTTCAAAAATCATAATTAATTAAAGATATTTCTAAAAGTTATGAAAATATTTTGAACCTCTTGTAACATATATATTAGTGTCAAGTGAAAGTTTTAAGTATAAATAAAATTAATAGAATGAGCTTTTAATAGTATCATCTCGGACGAACAAAATTATCAGATATATTGATTCTAAAAATAATTTGTAAAGAAAATTCTATTATAATTTGAAATTAACTCATGGTAGCACAAAACTTTATAGATCCCAATGTAACATATATTTAAACATTTATTAAAAATTTCACTTCAAAATAATAATATTTACCCTCTAAAGTCATAAAGTAGATATGATAAAATTCATCTACTAACTTTTCTTAGATAACAACCATCATGTATTAAAGATTTGCGTAAAATCATAGGAATAAGATATGAACCTAAAATTTTTTAGAAATCAGGTAGACATATAAGATGATATCTAATAAAAATTTCAAATTTTAGTAAAATTTATAACTCATAATAACATAGGTTGAAGTTAAGTCTAACAACATTAAACTATAATCTTGAGAGAAAATAAAGTTCTAAAAATTATCTTTTCTTGAATCTTAAATAAAACTAGGGAATCCTTGAAATTACAATGAATAAACGAAAACTTTGAGGGAGAGAGAGAGGAAAAATATAGGAAGAGGACTGATTGTATTTACAAGAGAGTACTTTATTTATAGACTTATTATGAACATAAAATATACTTAAAATAATTTTTATAATTTAATAATAATTACACTACTTACTTACCTTTTTTTTTATTTGTTATCTTTAGAATATGAAATTAATTAATTTACACTATGCTCATCTACTTATAAAAGTAATAAAATATTTAATAATACTAGGATTATGCCCAAAAAATATTTATTATTTATGGATATTTATTGAATATCTTGGATATTTAATAAATTAAATTTCATACATAGTATTTGTGATAATATTATGATTATTGATACAATAATAAATGTCAAAAAATTTATGATTTATTTATTAGAGAAATATTTTAATAAAGTTGTTTATTAAAGTTAAGACATATTTTCCCTATTATCATATATTTGAAAAGTAAAATCAATAGTACTTATTAAGTTACTTATTATATTTTATGTTCACAATAAGCTTATAAATAAGGCATTATCTTGTAACCACAATTTACTTTCCTCCTATATTTCTCTCTACCTCTCTTTCTCTCATAATTGTGGTAGTCTATAAAGATTTCAAGAAGTTCTCTAAGGTTTTCTTTAAGATTTAAGAAAAAGATAATTCTTAGAACTCTTAGTCTTTCAACATTAATATAGTTTACTACACTTAGATTCAAATTCAATCTATGATATTTGAAGTTTAAAATTTTGTTAAGGTCTGAAATTTTTATAAGAAGTGTTTCTATAATATCTATTTAATTTCTGAAAAGTTTTACATTTATATCTTACTCTCATAATTTTATAGAACTCTATTTATATATGTTAGTTGTCACCTAAGAAAAGCTGAAAAATAAATTTTATCGAGTTTGTTCTATAATTTTAGAAGGTAAACGCTTTTAATTTGAGTTTAAAAATTTAAAAATATATTCATATATATGTTAACTTATATTCTGGAAAGTTTTGTGATGTCATAACTATATTTCTAATCANTAGTATGATTTTGAATCCTTAATTGTTGTCTATACGTAAAATGTGTTAGAGATATTCTCTTAAAATATCAAGATTTTTGGCTATCTAGAAATAATTTTATAAAATTCAAGAATGGTTTGGTGTTTTAATAGTTTTTATCAAATTTCAATTTATAGATTAGAAATTAGAAAAGCGTGCTAAAAATTACTAAAAAAAATTCTAAATAATTTTCTATAACTTTATTTTTATGTTATAATATTATTTGTAAAGTTTCAAAATAAATAGAGTTTTGTACTAGAGTCTAAAATGCTTGAAGTATACATTGCTTGTTAAAAAGTTTTACAGTTTTTAGTTATATATATATGTTATGAAACATGATTTTATAGTTGTATAATATGAGTATTTTTTTAATACATATCAATATGTTTCTAGTAGCTCTTACTAATATATATAATGAATATTATTGCATGAATATTAATAAAAAGGGATAAAAAGAGGCACGTAGTTACAACAATGTCGAGTGTGTAAAATTTTACTACAGGCACAAATAAAATTTTGTAAGGACCTAAGGTAAGTAAATCTTACCCTATATGTTTATATGAAAAGTTATGTACTATTTGTGATGTAATTGTGATTATACTAATATGTTGTTATATGATCTGCAATAATAGTAGCATTAAGTATGTAAATATGTCATAAACATGTGTATACATAATTACACGAAAAGATAATTATGACTTTCAATGAAATTATTTTTTTAAAAGTACTATGTATCCAAAACTATGTTTTAAGAAGAATGTTTTTTTTAAGTATATAATAAGTTCTTGAAAGGAGTGTGGGCAATTGACTGATTTATCCAGAGCCACTATGTTAAGAACGAAAGTTTAAACTGCGATGCTAGTCATTGTAGTATGATTCTATATGGGATCCAAATTGCTATAGGATTACATATGCTTATCATGATACTATCTTTATGGCCCATCACTTCTAATAGATTTGGCATTATACTATATTGAGCTCAAATATGAAAAGTTTATGAAATGAAAATATTTATGAACAAGATGTTTCAAAAAAAAAAATGATACATAGTTATGATTCTAAAAGTTTACTATTTATATTACATGACATTCATTGCATGCATGAAATTTACTTACTGGGCGCAAGCTCATTCTATGCATTTAAATTTTTCAGATGAGCAATAATTTCTACTGGAGGTTGGTTGGTGGTGGCAGAATCCCAAATTGTAATAAAATATTTTAAGCAATTTTATATTCTTACTTTCAAGTATATTATTTGAGCAAAATTGAGTGTGGTTTTATTTTTAGGAAGTGTATGAATTTAATTTCTATTTTGAGACTTAATTTCAATTATAAAGTAAAATAAATCTTCATTAAAAAGTATTTCTTTAATTTAATTATGAATAGTAACATTTAAAAAAAATGAAATTTTTAAAAAAAAAATTGATCGATCTTCCGCTTTAATCTTATAAGACAAAATTATAAATTGACATTTCTTTTTTATCTAGATTTATATAATGTTATAGAACATATGCTTATAGATATGAAATCTAGAACTCTATTATATAAAGAAGTAAATACCACCTAAAGGAGCTATAAGAGCTTGAACAATTTAAACCTTAGCTAAGTAATCAATAAAATTGAATATTTTATTAAGTGAAGAATTTCTGTAAGTCTAGTCATTCATTAGATTTAGTCGTAAAATGGTAATTTTACCTAGCTCTACTTATCAGTATTCATGTAGAAACATACATGCACATGTTAATTATCCAATGGATATAATTTTAATTAGAAAGTATCCTGTGAAATTTATTTAATTCAAGAATAAAATTTAGACCTTTAGTGGAATAAGTCCATAATTAGTAGTACAAGCCTACTTGTATTAAGAACTAATTATAACTAGGCTCTTATCTATTGGAGCTTGAATTAAATAGGTCTATTTGGATCCATAACTTACACCAACATCTTGGACTACATGAGATTAATTGGACTCAATAATTTTCTAGGCAATTATATAAAAAGGAGAAAAAGGTCAAATTAATGGGTGGCCCATTAGGGCACACTACATTACTAAAATAGTAGTGAAATTCATCCAACACATCTCTCCTAAGGCTGGTCTAATTTTTCCTTTAAGTGAGGAGCCTAAAAATGCTCCCCCTTTGTTGTAAGGTGATTTATTTTTTATTAAGACATTAGTTTGGCAGCAGTACAGAAAACTAAGAGGAAAGTGAGAGAAAGAAATTATTAGAGCCACCATTAGAGGTTATTAGAGTTATTGGATTCTCACCAGAATGTTGATCAAGATCGAAATATCTATTCACCTGTACAGTTATAAGCTTGGTGCATAGGAAGGAAGACTCACTGGTTGAAGTATATAATCTCTTATATATATTTAGACTATAACAAATATCTTAAAAGGTTTATGAAAAAATATAATCCAATTTTTTTTTTTCGTGCTTCTGTTGATGTTTGATTTTGTGACCTTTTTTTTGATAAATAATATCTAAAAATTGGTACCAGAGCCATGCCTTTTGTTATAATTTATTTACTACAAATCTTTCTCTTTGGCTTATTCTTCATCCTTCAATTTTTATATGCATATTTGTGATTTTTTTGGCACTCTAGGTTTCTATGAATAATTAATTGAATTTTTATCTTATGATAATGAATGGATATCAATTTTTATGTTATGGATGGTTTATGGATTTGTTGGTTTTATGATCTTCAGTTAAGGTTATAGAATTTTATAGTATAATCTTTTTGTTGGAATTGCAATAAGAAGGGTAATCTGTCATTACCATATTTTCCTCCTTGATAGTTTTTCTATAATTTATATTTTTCTTATACTAGAAATGTTGGTTATTATTTACAAAAAAGTGACAAAATCAAAGACAAGTGGAAGCACAGAAAACAAAATTTTTTCTGGATTTTAGTTTTTCATAAAACCTTTTATGATCTTTGTTATGGTCTAAATATAATACGTGAGACTGGGTACCTCAATCAATGAGTCTTCATTCCTATGCACCAAGCTTGTAACTGCAAAGATGATTGGTACCTTAATCTTGATCAACTTCCAAGTGAAAATCAAAGAACTCCAATGGTCTCCAAACGAGGTTCCAAGAATTTCTCTCTTTCTTTCTCTTGATCTCACTTTTGTCTCAATTTTCTAAAGTGGCCACTAAACTAATGTGTCAAGAGTACTAAAGAATAAATAGAAAGGAGGGAGAGAGGAGCTTTTTATGGGATCCTCCTTAGGAGCAAATTCGGCCAACCCTAAAGGCTAGGGCTGGCCGAAATTCTACTTATCCTAAGGGGCATTGTAGTGGGCTCTAAAGGCTCACTGCCTTTTCAGCCTCTTTCCTTTTTTATATAATTGCCTAGAAAACTATATGAGCCTAATGTGGCTAATCTCATGTAGCTCAAGATGTTAGTGTAGGTTAGCTATTTAATTCAAGCTTCAATAGATAAGGCCCAATTAAAATTATCTCTTAATGGGCTTGTACTATCAGTTGTAGACTTATTCTACTAAAAGTTCAAACTGTATTCTTGAATTAAATAAATATTAAAAGATACTGTATAATTAAAATTATATCTATTAGATGATTAACATGTATATATGTATCCCACATGAATACCGATAATTAGAGCTAGATAAAATTACCATTTTACCCCTCTAATTATATCTTTCAATTCGTGGATACAAGACTATATCTAATGGATGACCAGACTTACAAAAATTCTTCAATTAATAAAAAATCAAATTTTATTAATTACTTAGCTATGTTTTAGGTTATGTATGCTCTTATAGCTCCTTAAGGTGGTATTCACTTCTCTATATAATAGAGATGTAGATTCCATATCTATAAGTATATGTTCCTAATACCCATAATAATGCGTTACCAAAATGCTAGAGTCTAGAATGTTAATTTTTTGATCTGCACATTTCAACATCTCAAATAATACAAATTATGAACATGAGTTCATCACCTATTTCAGAATTAAGAAAGACATATGTTAATAATCAAGTTTGTGAGAATATGTTCTCATTAACGATACTTATTACAAGAACATATTTCACATGATCTACGTTCAATGTCTACACACCAAGACTTTTAGTACGTGATCACACCAATATAGATTAAGACAAACTACAATGCACAAAGTCTTGCCAAGAAAAGTGCCTAGCTTCTCTTATTAGTTGTGAACAATATGATTTGATTTAATTAGAGAAAATATGTCTTGACTTTAACAAACAACTTTATTAAAATCTTTCTCTAATAAATAAATCATGAAACTTTTATGACATTTATTATTGTACCAATAATCAAAATATTATCACAAATATGATGCATGAATTATTACTTTATTAAATATCTAAAATATTCAATAAATATCCATAAATAATAAACACTTTTTGGGTATAATCCTAATAAAAAATTGTAAATCTAGATTTATGTAATTTTTTTGGAAGAAAAACAATGGTGGAAAAGCTTAGAAGGCCAACAATAGAGGAAGAAGAAGTAGATGAAGAATTTTATTTTCCTAATTTATTTTTTCTATTTGTTTCTATTTATATATTTTTATTTATTTTCGTTTATTAAAAAAAACATTTGGGGGAGGGGGGTGGTGCAGCTTGGCTGAGCCGTGGTTAGCGTGGCCTTTGGCCACTCTCGGCAAGTGGAGATGCGCAAATTCCACCCACAGTAGTGCCTCATCCCCGTCCCTTTCTCTAATTTGAAAAGAAAAAGTTTTTTATTTTATTTTATTTATTAAATATATTTTTTTTTGATAGTTACCAATTTTCAAATTATTTATTTCCTATTTTGAATTATCTAATACCTTTTAAATTTGAATAGAAAATTGGCTATTTTAAAATTTTGAGTAATTATATTTATTTTCTTTGGGATAATTAAAAGATTTTACTAAATATTTATTTATGATAAATATTTTAGCTATTTAAAATTCAAAAGGTATCTATATCATTTAATTCAAATTAATATCTTTACTTATGCATATTTTAAACTAGAATTGGATAGGTATTTCTTTTAGGATGCTTATCCTAATTCGAGGTTAGATTACTATTGAATAAAATTTAGTATTTATGGGTAACTATATCTAAATTTGCATTCATATATTATGGAGGATTTTATTCAAAAGTACTATGTGATATTTACTTATGTATGTTTTAATTCTAGCACAATGTCAAAAGACACAAAATCAACAATACCCATATTTAAAGATTGGAAAGGAACTGAATATAAGTGGTTCTTGAGTACTGAGCCTCCACAACTAATCATAGAACACTCAATAATTGATGAGAAGTTAGAATACTCAAGCATTTCAATTCTAACAAAATTATAAAATGCTATTTGGTGGACTATATGATAGAACCTAATCAGAAATATATTCATAAGTTGGATTTTGTGAGAAAAATTATTAATAACATATTTTCTAATACGAAATCACCAGATTAAGTATTGGATAGTACTAGTGAAAAATTTAATAAGTACAATCTTGAACTTGGATTCAAAACTTATAATATACTCGAGGATATAGAGACAGACATTGGTTATTATGGATTTATTGAGAAAGAGTGTCAAGATCAAAAACTCAAAATACCTTACCATCAGTTTCGAAAAGAAAAATCTGAGCATACAAAATATATATTTAATTACATAATAGATATGATTAGAGAAATGAAAGATCTTAAAGATGAAGATTTTGATATGGGTATTTTAAAGATGCTTAACTCAAATCTTGAAAGTAAAAGAGATGGACTTGATATTCAAGAGGTCTCTTTGACTTCATATATTGGAAGAAAATTGTAAGAAGTATTTATACTTCTTGCAAACATATTGTTGATATTTTCTTCATTAATACTTGTGCAATAATAATGTTTGTGGCTCTCTATAGGATATTGAAGTGCATGAGTAGAAGATAACGTGAATATAGACGTAGAAAGGACTCTACGAGCCGAAGAAGTAGAAAAAATCGTTTATTTATAAAAGACTATTTAGGAGTTTTAAGTTTCATTGAGAATGTAACTCTTTTACTTTACTTTGAGAAAATTTATTTAGTTCTTTTTGAGAATTTTGGAACATTTATATTTTTAGTTATAATAAAGTTTTCATATTTCTTTTGGACCGTTAGATCTATAAATTGTAAAATTTAAAACTCATATACATTGCTTACTTAATTATGACATTAAAAATAATGAATAAGGAAGTTTGTAATATCTTACAAAAGACACTTTCATTTAATGAAAAATGGTCATCACTAAGATGTATTCAATGATTCCTTAATAGAAGATTTCTCAATACTAATCATATCTCAGTAGAATGGTATTATAAAAAAAGAGAAATAGGTTCTTGTTTGACATGATTCATTCTATTATTCATCATTACTAACCTCGTTTTAGGAATACAAATAGTGATTCTTAATATTATTTCATTTTAATTTGTTTCTAGAACACTTCATGATTATGAACTAGTCGCAAGTCTTATTTGCTTCATCCCCGTAGATATAGGAGTCCTACTCATGTTTTAAAGAAATAAAATCTAAGATAAAATTAGATTTAATAAGTCTAACATTATCCCAAAGATAAGAGAGGCGGTTTTTTTTATAGTTCAACTGACAACAAGATACATGTTAGCATGGAACTTTTTTGAAAAAGACTATATGAATAATTATAGGCCTAAAAACAAAGTAATTAATGAAGGAATCACTAGGAAGAGTTCAATCATAGATGTTCCAAATGTTGAAATACCTGTGATTGATGAGATAATGTCATTTCAGAAAACTACAAATATTCTAACACAAAGGGTGATTTTATAACAACAAGTTCCATATGGGACTCAAGCTTTGAATCCACTAGTTCTACAGCAAGTATCACCTGCTAGCTCATACTACAACAATAACCAACCACTGAAATACCCCAAAATCCTCCATAGCCTCGTCATAGGTAGAGGGTTATAAGATAAACCGAAAGATGGCAAAGTGAATTATTCTAGACTATCCCTTCACCTATGACGAAGCTATGAAGGATGTTGATGCCAACTCATGGCAAAAGACCATAAAATCTGAAATAGAGTCCATATATTCTAATCATATATGGAAACTTATGGATCTACCCGAAGAATTAAAACCTATAGGGTGCAAATAGGTCTACAAGAGAAAAAGTAGAATACACAGAAAGATTGAGACCTTCAAAGCGAGGCTTGTAGCAAAGGGTTATACCTAGAAAGAAGGAATCGATTATAAAGAAGCCTTTTCTTCAGTTGCTATGATTAAGTCAATTCGTATTCTTTTATCTATAATTGCGACCTTAATTATGAGATTTGGAAAATGGATGTCAAGACTACATTTTTTAATGGAAATCTTGATGAAAGCAATTATATGGGGCAACCAGACGGTTTTATAGAAAAAGGTCATGAGGAAAAAGTCTGTCTTTTATAAAGGTTCATTTTGTTGGGATTTTTACCCTAAAAAATAGATTTCTAATTTTACTCTTTTGAGTATAAACAACTTTCTCTTATATGCAATTATGATATTTGTTAGATTAAATTATCTTAGTTGAATATTTTATTCATCTGAAAAGGATTCCATGACTTCATATGTGTATAAAGAAACAAACATGATTAAGTGTTAATTATGGGGAGACTTGTTTCTTTATCTAAGTCTAAATGAAGTAGTTTACAATCTGTAAATAAAGATAGAATACTTTATTTACTATAGGTTGTTGTGTTTGTCTATCTCAACGGGAATGATGTGTCTCAAATCATTGAAGTATCTGACTTTTGATAGAAATACTAATAAAATATAAACAAGTTATGTGTATTGAACTAGACCAGGTAATATAAAGAATTGGAGTACCGTAACTCAATTCTTATATTATCACAAACTAGCTCTTAGCATATAGATCTTAATCCTTGATGTTTGACTAGACTTGCTTTCATGGGTTATAGCTTTTTGATTTGCTAAAAGACTAACTTCTATGAAATTAGAGGTGAACTCTGGCATATTGGAGGTTATGGCTTATAAATTGGTGGGAACACCAAATAGTTAAGGACACTATATATTAATGACATTTTAGGTTCTTTCAAGATTCATGGAATAATTAAATCTAAGATCTTAGTATTCACTCTGTGAATTGGTTGATAATTTTGTCTAAATAGCCATTGAGAACAAAATTATCGACAACATTATTCCTTGATAGAAAGACGGTAACTTAAAGGTAAATAGGTGTTAGAAGAGTATTACGGTAATTTCACCTATCCAACTACGGCATTATATAGGGTTCTATATATGGTATAGAATATGCTAGATAGATCGGTTAATCAAGATTAGTTGATTAAATCTCTATAAAAGGCATGACATTTAATCTAAGAGTGAAATATTGGGCTTTTAGTGGAGTGTTCCCTTTAGTAATAATATTTATATAAATACCATAATAAGAGTTATTATGTATTTATCATATTATTGGAACTTAGATTATTTGGATCCATTAGGTCCCTTGTCTAGCTCAATTAAGCTCATTAATTGGTTGGTGGTATTTGCGAAATTAGTTTCATGAAACCATATAAAATAATGATTCTACACAGAAGATGGTATTTTTATAAATAAGTATTATGAGTTGGACATATTTATAAATATACATCCAAAGCCCAAATTGGAGAAAAAACCCAATCCTAATTGGACTAGAGTTAGCAGTTTTTGGTCCTTTATATATAAGATATATGAGAGAAAAAACTATACAGTAACTCTTAGAGAGTCACACGCATAAGGCATAGGGAGAGAAAGAGAATTTAGCCAACCTAGGCTAAGTGAGAGAGAAAATTTTTTTCTGTAATATCATAGTCTCATCTCACATCCCGGTGTTTCATAGGATTAAGAAGGTATTCTTGATCGTTCTCCAAACAAAGTTTCAACTTGGTGCCCACTCATCTCATCAATCAAAAGCAAGAGCATAGATAAAAAGATCTAGAGTTGGAGGTTTGATCACCATCAACAAGGAGATCAAGGAGGAATACGCTACAAGAGGTAAACCCTAATCTCATCTCTAGGGTTTTTGTATTTAGATTTGATTTATGTTGTATATGATCCTATGTATGATGCATATATGTTATATGGTTCTGAAAACTATTTTCATGTAAAAATTTTAAAACCTAAATCTGCTAATTTTTCCGTTGCATTCATGATATAATCATGTATTTTCCATATCTGCATGTATGCATGATTTTCTTAAGTGTTAAGTCAATTTCTCCAACAATTGGTATCAAGAGTGTAGATTCATATGTATAAAATAATATTGATCTAGAATTGAATATCTAGGTTATGTGATTGAGTTTGAGCAATTTTTGTTTATGATAGTTAAATGATTCATTGTGATGAATGACATTTAATTTCGTATACTATTGATTTTTGCATGATGAGAAAAATTGTGGAGTATGATTCTAGCAAAATTTGGTTTGGGTGTTCTTGAATTTTATGGTTGATAGATTCATGAACATGTTTTCAATGAGTTTGAAAATTTGAATTTTTTCAAAAATTTTTGATGTTTTTAATTTTTCCAGCATTAAAAAAAAAAAAAATTTCCGGCGAGCCCTAGCCCAGTGCGCGGCCTGCCTGCATGGGTGCTAGGCCCTCACAGGGTAAGCATGGCCGCATGCGCGTTCGGGCTGCCTCGTGCGGCCTGCGTGCATGGCTCGTATGTGCGGCACACCAGCGCGCAGCCCGTGCGGTGCTCGTGTGCGACCGGTGCACCATGCGCACCCAGCGCACGTGACTAGTGTG
>JXTB01000355.1:33951-66629 GCA_002914805.1 Parasponia andersonii
TTATTTGTTTTCATGATTTACAAGGAAATTGGAGCTTGATTTTAATGAGATTAAAATGTTGTTTAATAAAATATTATAATTATGGTAATATTTTGTGCGGTGGTATTTGATATAAAATATTATTAATTATGAGATAATTATGGTATTATTTTATGTGATAAAAGGCCTTTTAATAATTATGAGATAATTATGTTTTTACAAAATACATT
The DNA here is from genome assembly GCA_002914805.1 of Parasponia andersonii. Taxonomy (NCBI): domain Eukaryota; kingdom Viridiplantae; phylum Streptophyta; class Magnoliopsida; order Rosales; family Cannabaceae; genus Trema; species Trema andersonii. The sequence goes on from JXTB01000355.1 coordinate 34,161, forward strand.
TGATATGATTGTCATATTGAGTGGGAGGATTGTAATTTTTGATATTTTAAACAAAAATTATTTAAACCTTTCTTTAGTTTTGAAATGATTCATTTTGAGAAAATTAATGAATGTTTATAAAGTTGTTTATATTCATTATTTGCATTTATAATTATTTCTAAAATTTTCATACAAAAATATTTTGTTTATAACGGTTTACTTATTTTTATAAATGCACTTGGAATTTAATTTGATTAAATTCTATTACTAAGAATCTTTAAAATTATTAGTTGAATAATTTAGCGGTTAAAGTTTCTTAGTCCATTTTTCAAAACTAATGTTTTATACAAGACTTGGTTTAAATATAGTATTTCAATTATTTATCTTTGGTTAAAAGATTATTGACTAAATAATTGAATTTTCTTCTAGAAAAGTTTTGCTTGAATGATTTACAATCCACAGACTTTCTTACTTGATTGTTACGTCCTGTATGCTTTTATTGTCTAATTTTATATATATGAGATGTATAATATTAAAGTGTTAGTACTTTGGCTTTAGACAATAATTGTTTGATCATAGTACCATGTTTATTATAGTATGTCATAATATCTAAAATTAGCTCATTCTCTTTAAGTCGCATAATTGGATATACATAATTGATTTTGTAGTTGCTAAATAAGTTAGATAACTGGGTAAAATTAGGATCCATAAATTTTAAAAGATTGAGTGGGAGCGGTTATGAGATATCCATGGTCTCCATCATTGATTCAATAGTTCTAAAGATGCGTCTTGCCTCAGAATCTTGTTGAGCTCCCTAGGAAGGTTTTCATCTAGGTATTACTGATATTGAGTCTCTTAGGATCAATTTGCGAGTGGACTTTACGTATTGATCTCCCATAAGAGACTGTATTGTTTAAGAAAGCTTGTGAAATAAAATGATGGTTACACACTCAACATAGGATGCTATTAATCTCTTGTAGGAGCTATGTTAGTAACTCTATAGACCGATAAACAAAGTAATTAACAAACTAGAATATGAGATATTTGTCTTTTTGTTTAAAGTGAATTGTTTACATTTAACTTGTAGATTCACATAATTACCAGTAGGTAACTTGTGATATATGATAGGTTAAAATACCTTGAATATTTATGACAATATTAAGGATTCTTACATAAGCATTTTATCTTGATAGATTTAATGTTAAGTATTCAAAATTATTTTATATTCAGATAAACTAGCAAACTTAGTCGAGTACTAGGAGGATTATAATTTGCAAACTTGTCCATAGTTTATTCTTAGTTTCCAAATGACCAATAAAAGCATAACACATAATCTTCTTGTTTGATTATATGTCATAACACTTATATTTTCTTATTTTACTCTAAATGTACTGCAATATTTTGCATGAATTGTCTACTAATTTTAAAATCAATTACTTTGATTGATAAATCACAAGAGTTGGTGATTTTGTCAAAGTTTATTCCTAATAATTAATACCCTTGTTGAGGTATTTATTATCTTTCTTAAGATAATGAACACCCTTGTTGAGACGTTTATTATCTTACTGCAAAATTAAATCGAAACAAAGATGTTTGTATTTGATTATTTTTTTCCTATGTGTTTAATTGAGAATTAAACATACAGAATTTAATTGTGAATTGAATTTATTAAATTCGATTATAAATTGGATTTATTTTATGTCTTTTGTCTAATTGGAAATCTTATTATTTTGCAGCTTGAGGAAATATTGTTTCATATGATGGACAAGGTTTCCAAAAAGAGAAAAGAGAAAAAGGAATACAGTACAAGGAGTTAAACAAGGACATTTATGGAGACATCTCAGCGTTCAAAGAGTTTGAACAATAATCAACTTGAGGATACCTCTACTGAAGAGAGGTCAGGAGCTTCTCTGGTAGTTAAGTTATTTGGGAGGCCAAGAAAATCACTCTCTGCTGAGGATAGAAGAGATCTCTGGCTAGTGGACTCAGGATCTAGTGCCAATATCTGCAACGACAAGAAATAGTTCATTGAACCAAATCAATTATATGATGTTGGTCGTAATGTGGAAGTTATAGACAATCAAAGAGTTCGAATAAAGAGCATGGGCGATGCTTACCTCAAGATCAATGATAATTCCATGATCTTGAAAGATTACTATTACGTACCGGAATTTAGTTTAAATGCACTTTCGGTATCGAAGATATTTAAAGAAGACTATCGCTTTGAGTTTGACAAGAAGGTGAAAGTCTTCTTTAATAATCTACTGTACTATGTGGGAAAAATGTAGAATAGACTTTATGTCCTAACCCCAAAGCCACAAAGTACATCATCTTCAATCATGAGCATTACTATACTCCAAGAGATAATGAATGACATCAAGAAAGAGCGCAACACCATCAATTGGTATAAGCGACTTGAATACATGCCATGCTCAGAAATTCGTAGACTTATGGATCTGGGTCACTTGCCTGAAGTAGACATCAACAATGACATAGACTGTGAGGATTGCAAGAATCTTGTAAAGTACAAGCGTCGTCTTGCAACTCGTTATGAGAAAGCTGAGGCATATTTAGAGTGTGTACATATGGATATCTGTGAACCTATGGAGGTAGTTTCCTACAACAAGCATACATTATTTATCACCTTTGTTGATGAATATTCAGACTTCGATCAAATCTATTTTCTCAAGAAATACGATAAAGTCTCAGATATTTTCCATGAGTTCGATAGAAAGGTGCGAATGTAACATGACACCAAGGTCAAGAAGTTCAAGATTAAAGCTAAACATGAAGATATGGATTCTCTTTGAAACATACTAAGGCTAATACTAGCCAATCTTGCTATTCCTTATGAATATGCGACTATCTATAAGCATAGTCGTATATGAGCTGCTGAGAGGTACAACATCAGACTCAAGCGAACCATAGAGTTGATGTACAAGGAGTCGCTGCTGTCCTATAGATACTGGAATTATGCTTTAAGGCAGCTTCGTACATCCTCAACTTTATTCCATCTGATAGAGTTACTTCGACATCTTTTCAGATGTGGATGGGCTATGTAGAAAGCTTAGAGCATCTAAAGGTATGGGGTTGTGAAGTATATGCGTGCAAGAAAGTGGGAGACGAAGTTGACAAGAATTCAGAAGTGGAGACTTTCTAGAGGATGAGAGAGAAGTCCGTCAAGAAAACGATGAAGAGAGTGCTTTTGATATTCATTGTTTTTCCTAGTCATTAAGTTGTTAGTTGAACACTTAGTTTTTACTTTTATTAATTTATGGTTGTTTGGAATATTTGGAATTTTTAGAATGTTATTTTTAGTAACTGCTTTTTGGACAAGTGGGAGATTGTTGGGATTTTTCCCTAAAAAGTATATTTTCAATTTTACCCTTTTGAGAATAAATAACTTTCTCTTATATGGAATTATGATATTTACTAGATTAAACTATCTTAGTTGAATAGTTTATTCATCTAAAAAAGATTCAATAACTTTATATGTGTATAAAGAAACAAACATAATTAAGTGTTAGTTATGGGAAGACTTGTTTCTTTATCTAAGTCTAAATGAAGTAATTTACAATCTGTAAATAAAGATGGAATACTTTATTTACTATAGGTTATAGTATTTGTTTATCTCAATGGGAATGATGTGCCTCAAATCATTGAAGTATCTGACTTCTGGTAAAAACACTAATACAATATAAACAAGTTATGTTTATTGAACTAAACCAGGTAATATAAAGAATTGGGGTACCGTAACTCAATTATTATATTATCATAAACTAGCTCTTAGCATAGAGATCTTAATCCTTGATGTTTGACTGGACTTGCTTTTATGGGTTATAGCTTTTTGATTTGTTAAAAGACTAACCTCTATGAAATTAGAGGTGAACTCTGGCATATTAGGGATTATGGCTTATGAATTGGTGGGAATACCAAATAGTTAAGGACACTATATATTAATGTCACTTTAGGTTCTTTCAAAATTCATGGAATAATTAAATCTAAGATCTTAGTATTCACTTTGTGAATTGGTTGATAATTTTGTCTAAATGGCCATTGAGAATAAAATTATCGACAACATTATTCCTTGATAGAAAGATGGTAACTTAAAGGTAAATAGGTGTTGGAAGGGTATTACAGTAATTTTACCTATCCAACTACGGCATTGTATAGGGTTCTATATGTGGTATAGAATATGCTAGATAGATCGGTTAATCAAGGTTAATTGATTAAATCTCTATAAAAGGCATGACATTTAATCTAAGAATGCAATATTGGGCTTTTAGTGGAATGTCCTCTTTACTAATAATATTTATATAAATACCATAATAAGAGTTATTAATTATTTATCATATTATTGGATCTTAGATTATTTGGATCCATTAGGTCCCTTGTCTAGCTCAATTAAGCTCATTAATTGGTTGGTGGTATTTGCGAAATTAGTTTCATGAAACCGTGTAAAATAATGATTTTGCACAAAAGTTGGTATTTTTATAAATAAGTTTCATGAGTTGGACATATTTATAAAATTACACTCAAAGCCCAAATTGGAGAACAAGCCCAATCCTAATTGAACTAGGGTTAGTAGTTTTTGGTCCCATATATATAAGATATATGAGAGAAAAAACCATACAATAACTCTTAGAGAGTCACACGCATAAGACATAGGGAGAGAAAGAGAATTCGGCCAACCTAGGCTAAGTGAGAGAGAAAAAAGTTTTCTGTAATCTCATAGTCTCATCTCACATCCCGGTGTTCCATAGGATCAAGAAGGTGTTGTTGATCATTCTCCAACGAAGGTTTCAACTTAGTGTCCACTCATCTCATCAATTAAAAGCAAAAGCATAGACAAGAAGATTTAGGGTTGGAGGTTTGATCACCATCAACAAGGAGATCAAGGAGGAACACACTACAAGATGTAGACTCTAATCTCATCTCTAGGGTTTTTGTATATAGATTTGATTTATGTTGTACATGATCCTATGTATGATGCATATATGTTATATGGTTATGAAAACTGTTTTCATGTAAAAATTTTAAAACCTAAATCCACTAATTTTTCCGCTGCGTTCATGATATGATCATGTATTTTTCATATATGCCTGCATGCATGATTTTTCTAAGTGTTAGTTCAATTTCTCCAACACATTTATGGACTAAAGCAAGCATCTAGATCGTGGAATATAAAATTTGATCAAAGCTATTAAATCTTATGGATATGATCAAGTTGTAGGTGAGCTTATATCTACGAAAAGATAGAAAATGGCAAATCTGTATTTATGGTACTTTATGTAGGTAATATTTTACTCATTGGAAACGATGTAAGTGTAATGACAACTACTAAAGTATAGCTTGCAAAGCAATTTGATATGAAAGACCTTGGTGAGGCAAGCTATGTACTAGGAATCTAAATCATTTATAATAGGAAGAATAAGTCCATAACTTTATCACAAGCTTCTTATATAGATAAAATCTTGGCTAGATTTAATATGGAAAACTCCAAGAAAGGGTTGTTGTCTTTTTGACATAGAGTTAAACTGTCAAAAGAGCAATCTCCTAAGAATGCAAAAAAGATAGAAGATATGAAGAGGATACCATATGTTTTGGCAGTGGGAAGGCTCATGTATGCCATGCTATGCATGAGACCTGATATGCTTTGTAGTAGAAGTTGTTAGTAGATTCTAATCAAACCTAGAGCCAAAACATTGGGTAGCAGTTAAGTATATTCTAAAGTATCTTTGAAAAACTAGAGACTATATACTTGTGTATTCTAGAAAAGACTTTACTCCCATTACGTACACAGATTTTGATTTCCAATTAGATCCCGACTTCAGAAAGTCAACTTTTAGTTTTGTCTTGACTCTTGGTGTAGGGGCTATTATTTAGAGGAGTATGAAGCAAACTTATATTATTGACTCCACTATGGAAGCTGAATATGTAGTTACTTCTAAGGCTGCAAAGGAAGTTGTTTAGCTCTAGAAATTCTTAATATATTTACAAGTAGTTCATACTACTAGTCAATCATTGACTCTATATTGTGACAACAGTGAGCAGTTTCCAACTCAAAGGAACCTCAAAGCCGTAAAAGAGCGAACTACATTGAGAGGAAATATCATCTCATTCGAGATATAATTGATCGAGGAGAAGTGACTATGTGCAAGATCACATCAGAAGATAACTTAGCTTATCCATTGACTAAAGCACTGCTTGGCAAGAGCTTTGAGGGTTATCTATAGGTTTAGGGATGCAAAAGATGTAGTAAATTGCTTTTTGTGCAAGTGAAAGATTATTAGGATTATGCTCAAAAAGTAAAATATGTTCTTGTAATTACTGTTGTGTACAAGAACAGATTCTCACAAACTTAATAATTAATGCATATATTTCTTAATTCTAAAATTTGTGATGAACTCATATTCATAATTTGTATAATTTGAGATATTAAAAGATACTGATCAATAAATTGATGATCTAGATCTTGACATTTTGCTAATACATTATTATAGGTATTAGGAACATATGCTTATAGATATGGAATCCACAACTCTATTATATCGAGAAGTGAATACCGTCTGGAGGAGCCATAAGAACTCGAATAATTTAAATCTTAGCAAAGTAATTAATAAAATTAGATATTTTATTAATTTAAGACTTGTTGTAAGTCTGGTCATCCATTAGATATAGTTTTATATCAAAGAATTGAAAGATATAATTACAAGAGTAAATGGTAATTTTATCTACCTCCATTTATTGGTATTCATATGGGAATACATATGCACATATTAATTATCTAATAGATATAATTTTAATTATAAATTATCCTATAATCTTTATTTAATTCAAGAGTGTAATTTGAAATTTTATGGAATAAGTCCATAACTAGTAGTACAAGCCCACTTGTATTAAAAGTTAATTGTAACTAGGTCTTGTTTATTGAATAGGTCCATTTGGGTCCTCAGCTTATACCAACATCTTGGGCTACGTGAAATCAATTGGACTCATAGTTTTCTACGCAATTACATAAAAGGGAGAAAAATTCAAATTGATGGGTGAGCTATTGGGGCCTACCATACTGCTAAAATAGTAGTAAAATTCGGCCAAGCCATCTCCCCTATGGCTGAAAAAATTTTCCTCTTAAGGGAAGAGCCTATAAAGCTTATAAAAGGAACTTTCCCCTTGTTGTTAAATGATTCAGTTTTGACTGAAATATTTATTTGGCGGCTATTTAGAAAACTAAGAGAAAAGTGAGAGAGATATTTTTGGAGCCACTATTCGAGACCATTAGAATTCTTGGATTCTCACTTAAAAGTTGATCAAGATCGAGATGCTTACTCACCTGTACAGTCACAAGTTTGGTGCATAGGAAAAAAGACTTACTGGTTGAGGTACACAATCTCTTGTATATATTTAGATTATAATAAAGATTCTAAAAAGTTTTATGAAAAATAATAATCTAGAAAAAAATTTATTTTCCATACTTTCACTGATCTTTGTTGTTGTGACATTTTTTCTTAAATAATAACGAACAAATAACGCTTGTCGATATATAATGTGTAGATCACATCGTCTTTGTATTTAATTTTAATTTATTAATATAATGAACATACCTTTCAAATAATTAACGTATTAAACCACATCATCTTTGCACTTAACTTCTTTTGTTTTAATGAATAGTTGGATCTAATCTCATAATATGTATTGCTAACTCTACCAAGATTAAAGTAATAGTATACAAATAGTTATAATAAAAATAGTTCTATTATAACTTATTACCAACTTAGTCAAAGTTCACTATTACTCTTTTCTTTCCAATTTTTTTAAGTTAATACATCAAACCATTTATAGATATATATATATATAAATATATATATATAATTCATATAATACGTAATTTATTATTTGGGCTAGAATTATTAGCAATTTTAATTTGAGCTTTCTAGTTTCTTATTGAATCAAAATCAATAATTATTGGGCTAAAAGATTATGAGTACAATGATAAACACAAACAATAAATATTAACTACTTCAATTTAAATTCTCCTATTACCTGTTAGGTCAAAATAAATAATCATTGAATAATTTAGAGCTTAATAGAAAATACAATTAATTAAGCCTATATCATATTCATAATGCTAGTCATATATGCTATATTATATATCTAATCAAACTTAAACACATAGATATATAAATATATTAACTATTCTATTATCATATGTTTGAAAAAAAAATCAATTGTACTTATTAAATTAACCTATTAAGAGTTCAATATGAAACGAATAAATTAAACTCACAACAATTATCATACGCATGAATTTAGAATTACATGTTAATTGTTATCCCTTATTAGGTATATGTGGTCTAACTTAGCTTTCATGTGTGCATTCTACTGTAACTATATTCACAAAATTTGTTAGTGCATAACTATTTAATTTATATGATTAAATAATTTGAATAAAGATTAAAAAAATTTAGGCTAAATAACAAGCTTGGTATTACAGTTGCATCTACACGAAGTACCGTTCGAGCTTTGAGCGAAAACAAGAGAATCCCACTCTTGAAAATAGCTTGAATCCCTCAAGCTTTAAGATGAAAATTGATGATGAAATGAATAGGAAACTCATATTTCTATCCTTTGGAATCTCTCATATACCATCTGTTATGTGATCTTAAATCTATATTTTTGGTCAACCCTAAAAAAGAAAAGTCAACAGCTGAGATAAATGCATTAGGTTGCATGTGTGCTTTTCTGATCGAAGTGTGACCTTCTCCGAATGAATAATATGCGACCAGTAGAAAGGGAAACTAGATCAAGTTTCTTCAAATGGGTAATTTACAAAGAAAGAGAAACAAGCTTCCGAATAGAAATCAAGTAATCTATTGTATTTAAGTTATTACCCAATTTTGTATTATTACTCGAAATTGTATTTTTAATTATGTACTTTCCCGTTTTCACAATTAGGAAACTTAAAGCTGCCCTCACCTATATAAAGAATCTCGCAGTCATCTCATAATCACTTCACCGTATGCTCTCTCTATAATTCTCTCTTTGCTTTCATCTTAAGACTTAGAAAAACTCTTGTAATTTTCATAAAAAACTCTTGTAATTCTCCAAAAATTAGTAAAGAACAGTGGATGTAGGCTCATCTTTTTTGGGGTTGAACCACTATAAAATTCTTCCCTCCTTATTTTCTTTACTTTAATAACTCTTTTCACACATAAGCTACATCTCGTAAATCTCAAAAACCTATTGTTGATAAAATCTCTGTCAATAATTGACGCCAGAAAGAAGGCTATTCCAGCAAAGTGTTCATCAATTTTGCTTCTTCAACAATGGAAAACACTAGAAACACCACTAGAAATACTAAAGTTAGCCAAAATTAACCTCAAAGTGTTGTTTCATAGGTCGATCCTACTCAAGATTAACCACTATGACCGCACCTGAGGAGAATATCATCCGAAGATAAAATCGCATGGAGGATACTCTTGCAAACATTCAACAAATCACCAATCAGATCAGTGATTCTATAAGGTAACTTGCTAAAGGACAGATGGTTATTCCATCATAGTACAAATGTCCCAGAGATAGCCCTACCCGACAACCTGAAAAAGGGATTCAGATTCAAGAAGTGGGAAATTGTGACCAGCCCAGAACCCAGCAACAGCGATATGTAGATCACGGTTCTAAGGGAAGGCGTAAAGTTATAGATTTACAATGAAAATCTACCACTAGGAATTTGAGTATAGATCATGATAGTTGACAACCTTCTAAGAGAGCTCCCGTCAACCATGATCGTCTCACCAATATGTAAAATCATCAATCGTGAATCATCTTTGAAATAATTAACAGGGAGCTAAGGTAAAGCTCTACAGACCAAAGACAACATCTAGAACAAGGACATCAAAGAGGTAGTCATGAGCAATCCATGTCATATCATAATGACCGAACCCCACCATATCGAACTACATCAGTAGAATCTTCAAAAAGGTCACTGTAGAACCTATCTAATCAACCTGTCTTATGTCGTGATAATAGCGACCAAAGACCATCCCTACCATCAATAAGAGACAATGCAATTTCTCCTAACATTGATGTTCATAATTTAAGGATCGCATTAGATACACTTCTTAGATGGGATAATGAACTCACAAATGGATATCGTCAGTCACTATTCAGTGAAGAAGTTTGAGCTATGGCACTTCCTGCTGGATTCAAACTTCCTAGCATAAATACTTTTATGGGAAAACTGATCCACAGGACCACATGGATCACTTCAACGACCTAATAGAGCTCCATCGGGTTGACGACCTCGCATATTGTAGATGTTTTGCTGTAACTATCATAGGTAAGACAAAGGAGTGGTTTTGAGGACTTTAACCTAGTTCGATCTAATCCTAGCAGCAGCTTTAGACTGCATTCTTAAGACAATTCTAGGCTACAAAGAACTTTATTGTTCCACTAATCAGCTTATCTGCTATTCATCAAGATCCAGAGGAAACTCTATGATCATATCTCAACCATTTCACTTTGGAGTTGGCAAAAGTCAGCAACCCACTTGAAGGAGAAATCTTAACTTTAATGATGGCCAGAGTGCGATCAGAGACTAAACACTGGGAAGAGCTACTGGAGCGAGAATATAGGACTCTTGAGAACTTCTAGCAAAGAGTTGGTTGACATCTAAGGGTGGAATCTTCTTGCAAAAATCTTCACAAGATGAAGAAGGAAGGAGGAAAAGATATGACCAAAGATGCGACCAAAACAACCAATAATAATAGTAGGAAGTCAAAAAAGAGGAAGAACAAGCAACTAGCTGAAAAGCAGCCCGAGCTAAGGAAGCTAGAGATTCCAAGGGTTCCTTTATAATTCAATAATTATACTGAGTTGAGTACACCCATAGATTATATTTATGCGGTCACAAATCAATCAGAGTGCTATCGTTAGCTAGAGCTAATAAAATGAGATAGAGCTAAATACGATCCTAACAAGTTCTGCCAATGTCACAATGATATTAGAAATGACACCAATAACTACTATAGCCTGAAAGATAAGATCTAAAAATTAATTAGAGAAGGGCGGTTACAGTAGTATACCAGGCAAAATAATGAGAGGAGAGAAGAAAACCAACAGTGACCTCCTAAGATTCAACGTGAAGTACGAACCATCTTTGGAGGATTGCATGTAGGAGGAGATTCAATGAGGGCACATAATAGCTATGTACAGGAAGCTAGACAGTAACCATTGACTAATGTAATACACCTCGAATAGTGACCACAAAAGCTTCAGTGGGTACCGAACATGGACATTATTTTCACAGAGCAGGATGCAAAGGAGGTCCATTACCTACATAATGATGCACGTGTCATTAGGATCAACTATGGGGGTATGCAACTATTACGAGTATTAGTCGATAATGGGAGTATTGTCAATATCTTATACTATGATACCTTCAAAAAGATGGGGCTAAGTGATAGAGATTTAAAATCTGTCGTCACTCCACTTTATGGATTCACTAGCAATAGCATAATGCCGAGGGGCATGATTGAGTTAATGATGAATGTTGGGACTTATCCTAGAGTTTCAATGGTAATGACTTAATTTTTATGGTAGATTTCCCATTAGCATTCAATGCCATATTAGGAAGACTAACCTTGAGAGAACTATGAGCTGTCACTTCAATTTACCATCTGACTATAAAGTTCCCAACTCAGCATGGAGTAGGTGAAGTACGAGATAATCAATATGATACACGGTCCTGCTATGATAATTTTTTTATGCTCGTAATGAGAGAGATAATACCTCGCACTATAATTATCCAGTTATAGAAAGAAGCATCAGGCAAAACGTCAACTGAAGATCTCAACCCATGAGAAATCAATGGCGAGGTCAAAACTAGGCCAATCGAAGACTTAGAAAATCTACCAATCGACGAGTTTTCAAAGGTGTTAAAGATCGGTATAAAACTTTAAGAACCTGTGCGAGCTAATTTAATTTCATTTTTAAAAGCAAACTTAGATGTCTTTGTATGGTAACACACGGATATGGTGGGTATTGATCCGAATGTTATGTGCCACTACCTTTACATTGATACAATAAAAAAGCTTGAATGACAAAAGAGAAGGGCAACGGATCCAAAATACTATGTCACACTAAAAGAGGAGATTGAGAAGTTGCTTGAAATAGGATTCATTAGGGAATATTTATATCCGAATTGGCTTACAAATCTAATTTTGTAAAGAAACCCAATGGAAAGTGAAGAATGTGTATTGACTCTATAGATCTCAACAAAGCATGCCCGAAGGATAGATTTCAATTTCCAAGAATTAACTAACTTGTGGATGCGATGTTTAAGCATGAACCGTTAAGTTTTATGGATGTGTATTCTGGATACAACCAAATTCCTATGTATGAGCTTGACGAAGAGTATACCTCCTTCATCACTGATTGAGGATTATTTTATTATAAGAAGATACCTTTCAGACTCATCACTACAGGAGTAACTTATCAGCATCTTGTCAATATGATGATTGCAAAACAAATCAGCAAGACAATAGAAGTATATGTTGATGATATATTGGTGAAGTTGAAGAGAGCTGAAGATTATATCAAACATCTTTTCAAGATGTTCAAAATCCTTCGAAACTACATGTTAGGAGTAGGATCTGAAAAGTTTCTAAGATTCATGGTCAATCTTTGAGGTATCGAAGCTAATCCTCAAAAGATCTAAGCATTGATTAACATGCAGTGACCTCGCAAACCCAAAAATATGCAGAGCCTAGCGGGAAAGCTGCACTAAGTCGATTTGTCTCAAGATCAATCGACAAATGCCAACCAATCTGAAAGGATCAAAGAAGTTCAAGTGGATCAAGGAGTATGAGCAGATGTTCTAAGATTTGAAGAAACACTTAGGTTCTCCTCCACTCTTGTCAAGGCCAAAGCCAAAAGAAAAGTTGTACTTGTACCTCGCTGTTTCCAAATATGCAACAAGTGTTACATTAATTTGAGAAGAAGAAAATATAATGACCTGTATATTTTGTAAGAAAAAGACTAATCGATGTCAAAACAAGATATCCAAAGATGGAAGAATTAGTACTACTGCTTGTCATCGCATCTAGGAAGCTTCAACCATATATTCATGTATATTATATCCATGTTTTCACAAACTTTCCATTGAAATAGGTTTTGAAAAAGGTTGAAGCATCAAGACGATCACTTAAACGGGCAGTCGAGTTGAGTCAATTTGATATTAATTTTTGACTTGAACTATGATCAAGGGTAAACTCTCTTAGATTTTATTGCAAAGTTCATTATGACATCGATCTTCCTACTGAAGTAATTAAGAGACCTACCATAGGTTTAATTAAATTGTGGAAACTTTATATTGATGGATTATCGAATGAGAATGGGGCTGGAGCAATCTTGATGTTAATTAATCTAGAGGGGTATAATATCCATTGTGCACTTCGCTTCAAATTTCCAATATCAAATAATGAAGCAGAATACGAGGCATTGATAGTTAGACTCAAGCATGCACAGGAAATGAAGGTCGAAATGATCTAGGTATACAGTGATTCTCAGTTGGTCGTTTGCCAAGTGATTGACGATTACCAAGCTAGAGGGGGAAAAATGCTAGCCTATTTACAAGAGGTGCAAAGACTATTTTTGACATTTACCGCCAATAGCATTCAGCTACTTCCTTGTACTAAGAATACTTAGGTAGATGCTTTAGACAAATTAGCCTTGACAAAAAATGTTGAATTGTTAAAAGTGATTTATATCGAATTCCTTGCAAAACCAAGTATCGAAGTAGAGTGTCAAGTAACCATGCTAGTTGATAAGAAATCATCATAGATGGATCCTATAATGAAGTATTTACAAGATGGTGACCTTTCTAAAAATAAAGACAATGCAAAGCAACTTTGAATGAAAGTAACTCACTATATCATCTATGATGAGAAGCTCTATTGAAGAAGTTTTAGCTCACCATTATTGTTATGTGTTGATGAAGAAAAAGCACATTACATTATGAGAAAAATTCATGAAGCAATATGTGAAAATCACTTTGGGGGATAGGTACTTGTGAACAAAGCTATCAGAAAAGGGTATTTTTTACCTACCATAAAGAAGGATGCTTTGGAATTTGCCTGGAAATGCAATAAATGTCAAAAGTTTGCAACTGCTCCTAGATCGCCTCCTACTCCTCTTACTTCGATGACTAGTCTATGGCCATTCGTAGTATGGAGAATTAATATTATTAGAATGCTCCCATTGGCTCATGATGGATTAAGGTATGCAGTGGTCGTAGTTAATTATTTTACCAAATGGACAAAAGCCGAAGTCTTAAGTACTATTTCCATAAAGAAGATGATAGATTTTGTTTATAAGTCTATAATCTGCCGATATGGTATACCGTATACTATAGTTTCTGATAATAGGAAATAATTCAACTATAATGAGTTTCGCAACTTCTGTGATAACTTAGGCATCAAGAAAAACTTATCCGCTGTTGTTTATCCATAAGCTAATGGTCAGGTCGAAGATATAAGCAAGGTACTTAAACATAACCTAAAGACAAAGTTGGAAGAACACAAGGGAGCTTAGTCAGAGATACTTTCCAAAGTACTATGGGCTTATCGCACCACTCAACGAACCACTACTAGAGAGAATCCATTCTCTTTGGCCTATGGATATGAAGCAATGATCCCAGTTGAAATTGGTACGAGCTCCTTACGACGATCTATTTATAAACAAGATCAAAATAATGTGTTGATAAGAGTTAAGCTCTATCTTCTGGAAGAAAGATGCAAGCAGTCTTAACTAAGAGTTACATCATACCAATAATGTATTACTCAGTATTATAATTCAAAAGTCAAAAATAGACAATTTGACATTGGTGATCTTGTTCTTCAACAAATTCTCCTTAATACTAAAGAGCATGGTGCTGGTATATTTGAATCCTCTTAGGAGGACTATATGTTATTGATGCCATCATTCAACTTGGGACGTATAAGATAGCTCGCACTGGAGGTCAAAAAATTGAGCATGCTTAGAATACAGATCAGCTTTGTCGATATTATCAATAAAATCTTTATGTTTATCTTCATATAGCTTCAATGGCCTGGGGGACAAATTTTGTTATTCGTCATTCGAATTTATTAATAAAAGGCATTATTTCTTCGATCTATCATCTTGTTATTTCTTTTTCGGTTTGTCTAATATAGTTTTATGGCCATCTTTAGACACTATAAAACTCGAGGGTAGTAGGATTAGATTAAGTAATCTCTTACTCTCTTCCTAAGGAACTATGCAAACATTCATTTAGAAGGGTTAGAATTTTGGATCGCCAAATTTCTAAAACTTTTTAAAATCTTAGGATTTTCTCTTTGCTTCATGCCTTAGTATTCGTATTACGCAATATCCCTCCTTGAACCAAAAACAAGTGATTAAGTGAAACGTCCATAGTTCGATGTGATATATTGCTATAATTTCTATTTTGACATGGAACTTTTGAAAAAACAAATATTGAATTTGCATCATTCATGGTCATTGTTTTTTTTAAGTGACCTAACATATCCTAATACCTGAAACCTATTTTAAGTGATGGATTCAAATCGCTATAGCATACCGATCAGTTACCGTGGTAATTGACTACTTGGTTAAATTATGCATATATATATATATATATATTATTATGTGATATATGTTTTAATTCTATTTTGTAGGAATAAACTTTCAATAAAAAAAAAACATAAATATAAGCTTACACCCATGTATGGCAAGGATATTACAAAATAAACGGGGCAAGCCCGCATTCATCTTTAACTTTACAAATTTGGTTATACAAAAAATAAAGTAATTTGTAGGTGTGTCCTCACCTCTATTAGCAGCTTCTTCAGTGGCCTCATCACCTTTCCAACTCTCTATGAGTTCAACCATATCCATCCTTAAGAAAGAGAAGTCGAACTCCGAATGCTCGTAGAAGATATTGTATATGATAGTCGATGTGCCAATGTCGCTAGCCTTGTCTTCGAGCTTTTTGCCATCAATGGCCTTGAACTCTTCAACTGCACTGTGACCCACCTCTTTAAGAGCATCTAACTGTTGAGAGACGATCTTCTAGAGCTCTTTTATCTTCTCCTTGAGCTTCTACTTCTCCAACTTTTCCTTGGCCAATGCCTCCTGTAGGTGTTTCTTTTTAGACTCAAAGTTGTTCTTTTCTTCTTCACAATTCTTCTTCAGTTTCTTGCATGCTTAGGTAATTTCTTCAACTTTCTACCTCTTCTCCATGTATTTGAGGACTGGGTCATACATCAAAACAGTAATTGTAGTGGTCTAGAATCAAAGTAAAGCTTAATATATAAAAAAAAGACTTCACATAGATAACAAGGTAACTCAAACTTACATTAACAAGCATCTGCATTATGGTACTGAAGGTCACCTTGGCCAGTCTATGCTTCAACCTCTCCCAGCCTTTTTTGGAGGTGAAGCAATTAATAAAGGCCATACTTAGGCTAGATTTATCCAGTAATTATCAGAGGAGTGTGAGTAACACTTCATCTTTGTCAGCTTAGCCCAGTGCCATAGAGGAGGAAGCTAGTTTATTTGATAAAGACTCTGGATAGCTCGTGGTTTTTGTAAATTGCGGAGGAGGTGAGTTTTGAAGGACATTCTCGAAGGTGACCTTCGTTTTCTTTGAAGAGTCTGCCTTTTCTTTCCCCTTTGATAGAGGAGTATTCTAAGGGGTCCTCGATTTTGATTAAGAACCCAGTGTAGATAAAGGTGCTCGAAGACCACTACCTATCCTTGTCATATCTACGGGATGATATTATAGTTAGTATGCTAAGAATTAAAATATAATGACAAAAGGAAGAATTAATTTTACCTTCAGTGGTTGAAGGTGCTAGGGTTAGCTACTTTTGTTAAGTAGTGGGCTGCAATGCCATCCACTTCTTTAAAGAGAAAGCTTTGCCTTTCTATTTCTTCGAGCTGGAGGTTCCCGAAGATGATACCTTTCGCTTCATAGAACCATGTGCTTGTTTCTTCTTGGACTAGGTGCACTTTAGGGACAGTTCACAGATGATGGAAGGCTTGTACTTTTCAAAAAAAGGCTGAATGCGAGTAGGTTCTCGATTATTCCTAAGGTCTTCCAGTTAAATTCTTCTTTAGGGAGTGAGTTGATCTTTCTAACTCAAAGAAGCTGCTCAGAATTTTGATTAGGTCGTTCATCTCTATTATCTGTGAAGTGTAAGAAAGTATGTTAGAATAAATGAAATATACATCACACGAATCTAATAGGTTGAGAACTTACTAGCATACTAGAAGAACCCATTTTTGGCATACTCAAAGAGGAAGAAGTCATCCTTTCACTTGCTATGTTATTTTTAACATTGGAAATGGTCTTTGCATTAGAGCCAGACCATTTGCATGCATAGGAAAAGCCAACATCTGATAGATTCGACTTAAGGCAATAAAACCACAAGAATTCTTCAGGGGTGAGACTCATTAATTTATGTTTATGGTATAGTATGAATAACCCTACCATTATCTATACGTATTAGGTGTTAGTTGAAATAGGATGACGCCGAAGTAATCTACTACGTATTATATATATGGATGATGAGAAAGATCAACTCCAGCTTGCATCAGGGCATCAGTAAATGCCATATATTTGAGCAGAGGAGTGTTAGGGCAGTTGAATTTAGTTGGAGTAAGAATCTTCAAATATGGATCCAGGTTACACTGCTTTTTTAATCTCTCAACCTTCGCCCATGTGCAGTTAGATTTGATGCCATTACAGGACCAATTGCCCTCTATGTGTTGGTAACCAAATGAATATTCTAGTGCGTCTCTAACATTTTGAGGGTACTGGGCCCCTAGAAGATCTCCTATGCGAGGACTACTTTGCCTAGTTTCAGTTATTTCTATCTTGGGCTTTTGCTCTATATAGTCCTCGAGATCTATAGAGCTAATGCTCGCATCGGAGAATGACGATTCTCCTAAGAATGCGTTTCCCTCCCTAAGTTTTTTACTACTAGACATCTGAAAAGAAAATATGCGATGTATCTATTCCTATGCGGATAGTGATCTATGAGTAAGTTTATGAATTGATTTATAATACTAATACAAGTGCGACCTAGAAATGGTTATGCTAGTTTCTCAATTATATAGGTATATTTGCTATGTGCGAAGCACTTTCGGGCTAGAAACCCTAAAGCTCCGTTGACATTTATCTATTTGATTTTTATTCAAAATCTTCTAATTGACCTATCGTCTCGTCCATCTATGATTTAAACTTCTATCATATAATTTTGAGCTAATCTTTAAATGTTCTCATCAGTCAATTTATTCAGGGTTTAGGCCTAATTTTCAAATAGGTTGAAAATGGTTCTACGTTTGTGATTTAAACCTCTCTTCATCGGTTCGTTTAATCCCTCTATAGTCTTACAAAGTTTGATTGGGCAATAAATTTAATAAAGAAATTTATAATTCTTGAGAATCCGATCGGGTTATGTTTTCTCTAACTCTATTTGAGTTTATATTCGAAATATTGAAATATATTACAATGCAAAAAAAATGGTGAAAAAAAGAGGTGCCAACCTAGAAATTTGAAAACTACAAAGGGCAATTGCTTGAGTCTTATTGGAAATCTTGTAGGAAAAGAAGCTATTGCAGTGGTTGAGTTTGTTGGAAATGGAGAAGAGAGCTTCCGAATATGCCAGAGTCTCTCGACTTCAAAAGTTTTGAGCTTTAGAAAATGACAACAAAAGAAAAGTGGATTTCTTTATATATATCTCGAGACTCAATAAATCTCAACTGTAGATTTATAAAATTAATTTTCTGATATAATGGCCAGAATTCACATGGGATAATTGATTTTTGAAATTAAAGAAATTAAAACAATTAAGTTTCGAAATACGAAAAGATTTTGATTTGACACGATAGCTGACGTCGTCGTCATCATTACACTTACTCGAGAAGCAGAAAGGTTTTCTAGAGTTTCATCAGTTTCTTGAGGAAAGGTGACACATGATTGTATCTATCAGGAAAGATATATGTTTGGTTCTGAAAAGATGTGATTCGAGATTTTTTGACTCTTCAAAGGTTTTGATATGACCTCATAACGCCGCATTCTTAAGCTCGCACTTATTAGCATAGGAAGCTATATTTAGTCCTCAAGGACTAATAGAGCTAGAGAGCAATTGTTGTGTAATCTTAAATCTATATTTTTGATTAACGCCAGAAAAAGAAAGTCAATAACTGAGATAAATGCGTTAAGTTACATGTGTGCATTTCTGATCGAAGTGCGACCTCCTCCGAATGAATAATATGCAACTAGCAGAAAAAGTAAACTAGATCAAACTTCTTCAAACGAGTAATCTATCAAAAAAGGGAAACAAGTTTCTGAATGGAGATCAAATAATCTATTCTATTTAAGTTATAACCCAATTTTGTATTATTATCCGAAATTGTATTTTCTATTTATGTACTTTCTCTTTCTCACAATTAGAAAACCTAAAGCTGCTCTTACCTATCTAAAGGATCTCACAGTAATTTCACAATTACTTCACTATACACTCTCTCTGTAATTCTCTCTTTGCTATCACCTTGAGACATAGAAAAACTTTCGTAATTCTCCAAAAAATAGTGAAAAACAGTAGATGTAGGATCATCTTTTTTGGAGTTGAACTACTATAAAATTCTTACATCCTTATTTACTTTGCTTTAATAACCCTTTTTCATGGACAAATTACTTTTTTGAATCTCAAAAATTCATTATTGACAAAACTTCCGTCAACACCGTCTAACCATTTTCGTCCAAGAGAACTTTAGATTGAAGAAGCATAGTACATCTCTATATAAAGAAAAAGCAATTATTCCCTTAGTTGTACAAGAGGACAAAAAATGCATATCTGGCAAATTTTTTTTTCTAGGAGTGGTGAGCACACTTCATGTAGCAGTGGTCACACTCAAGAGGGTCAATGATGTAAAATATCTAAGAGCTATTTTTCGAAGTACCCATACACCAAGATACTGTGAGCACTTTCCATAGAGTTTGCTAAAATAAAATAACTTACAAGGAGTTAAATTTATGAGGGATAATTTCATGAATTTTTGATGAAATCAAAACTTAAAAATAGCATAGAGCGCTAAAAACGCTAACTATAGAAAATGGGATTTCTGTGAGAATCTTTAATGGGCAAACCCTTAATGTTGATTTGAGATTTAACCTAACTCAAAAAAAGTGTTTTAAAAATGTGGATTTTAAATAAAAAACACCAATTTTCGTGAAAATGGGAAAAAAATTTCAGAAAGTGTGATCTTAGGGGCAAATTTGTAGTTAGAAAAATAAGTAAAATAAATTTGAAATTAACTCATTATGTTGGTGGAGTGCTAGGGCAGGATATTTATTTGATAATGTGTTTTCGAGAAAATTGCAAAAATCAATATTATGAACGCGATAAATAAAAAAAATAAATAAATATGAGTTAGGATTAAATCCAAGGTTTTGCCTAGGATCAATGGGTAATTTTGAAAGAGATCATAATTAGTTAAAAGTTCCAAAATTGAATATACTCTAAATATGCTTTCCGATGCTATAATGTGTTCCTCAATATCAGAAAGTTCAGGGCTTAATTGTCTCAGTTGAAACTTTGATAACTAAATTACCTTAAGTTGGATGGTTTAGGAACCAGTTGTGCCATAAACCCAAATAACTAAAATTCTAAAGTAAGTACTCAAAATTAAGTACACATAAATGATATTAACATAAAAATTTTAATATAATCATGTTATTATTAGTTCTTTAACTATATAAGAAAGTAGATGTTGTATGGGAATTCAAGATATCACAATTAACCCTGTACACAAACACCCAAGTTTTTTCTTTTAAAATTTTATAAAAATTTTTAAAAATAAATTTGTGTGTTTAATATTTAAGTTAATAAATTATATGTCTATTTGACCATAGTAAGCCATTTTCTAAAAAAATACTTAGAAAAATCAATTTCAATTTGTGGAATGGATAATTTTAATCCTACAGGGATAATGACACATAAATATCTTGGCTTTTAACTTGTGAAAACTAGAGAAAACATGGTATTTCATGCAAAATATTAGACATGTACAGTGGTGTTGGGTTTTTGTTATTGTCATATGGTTTTATTTATGAAAATGCCATTTTTTTTCAAGGGTTTCTTCTTCTTCGAGAGTCTCTTCTTCTACTTCTTCCATCTTCTTATAATCAGTTGAGAGATTATGTTGACGCTCAGTTGTCGAGAGTTGAATCATCGAAATAGCTAGTGATAGTTATTACTCAAGCAAGTTCGGCTTCTCCTTCTTCAAATTCAAAGTCGAAAATACTGGTGAAGAAGAAGAAGAAATCTATTTCTCGTACTTCGAATTTGAAAATGAAATTGCCATTGAAGAGGAAGGAAATTTTAAATGGACAAGATTTTGGAGATGAAAAAGTGATTTGTATACTAAGATACTTTTCTTCCAATTTCACCACCCAATGAAGGGATTCATGAAGAAATTCTAATCTAAGAGTTTAGTTTCTCAATATACATGATTATTTGTTGAGAATCCAAAAAAGGAAAAAAAAAAAAACAAGTGGGATTTATGATTAGCCTAATAACTTACCTATTTTCCCTAGAACCAAACTCTATATGGAATAGTGGGTTTTGAGTTCCAACTTTCTTACTAGTTTGTGGACAAAGATTCGGCTCCTATTAATGAAATTACAAAATCTTGGTATCTGCTGAGGTCATAATTAAATAAAATTCGTCACTATTATACTTTAATTTAAGCACAATGTAGAATAAGTACGATATAAATCTTTGGCTATTTATTTTATTTTATTTTTGTCACCTATAAATCTAGACAGAACTCTAACTCTGATTAGTGATCCCACTATTAAGAATATAGGCAATTCCACATCTAGATCTTCATAAATATGTAATGGTACATAGTCAACATTGAAATTGATTATTACTTTCAAACTAAACAATTCTAATTATGTATACAAGTTACTTATGTGATAAATAAACCATACTTATAGTTAATGTAATAGTTATCAGAAATTGATTTTCTATTTTTTTTTTTTTTGTAATCTTCAGTAATGGGTTTCCAATTACCAGTTACCAGTTACTAGTTATTTTAATAAGAAACCAAATCTTCTTTTTTGGTTTATTTTTTCTTTTCTTGAAAAATCAATAAGAACAAAAGTAGATTTAGATGACATAAAGAAAGCATGATTTTATAGATGTACCTATAAAGGATTATTAGCTATTAGTTTACCAGTTTTATTTTTGTGATCCTTAGTAACGGGTTTCCAATAACTTATTACCAGTTGCTAGTTATATTCAACAAGAAACCAGATCCCTTTTTTGTTTCAGTTTTTTTTAATAAAAAAATCAACAACAATAAAAGTAGATTTAGATGACACAAAAGAGCCTAAATTTACAAATGTACTTGTAAAGGATTATAAGTTACTAATTTTTCATTTTTTTTTTTGTGATCTTGATTAACTTTCAACAAGAAACCGTATCCCTTTTTTTTGGTTCATTTTTTTTTTTATTTTTTTTAATCAAGGACAACGAATTAATTAGATTTAGATAATACAAAGAGAGACTGATTTTATAGATTTTGATGTGATATTAAGTAATGGTTTTTTATTTTCCAGCTGGTTATTTTCAATAAGAAATGAGATTAGTTTTGGTTTTTTTTCTCCCTATTTTTTAAGTTTTTTTATTTCTTCATCTCTATTAGTAGCTAGTTATCATTTAATTATTTCCAATCACGGTATTGGTAACCGGTCATCGATTATTAATAGTAACTAGTAACTAGTAATAATATTAGTTAGTAGTAACTAGATTAGTAACTGGTTACCTAACCAGTAACTAGTAATAGTATTAGTTAGTAGTAACTAGATTAATATTGGTTACCAATAGCTAGAAAAACTAGTAAACAATAACCAAAGTTACTAGTAGTTATAGTAATCAGTAATTAGTAACCATTAAGTAGATTGGCTACCAGTCTTATAACTAGCCACCAGTCTATGAATTAACCACGTCTTATAAATGGCCACAAGTGTAGAAAACAATAACTAGATTGGTTACCACTAATAACCAATAACATAATTAGTTTAGTCGTAACTAGAGAAGTCATTAAGCAAATTAATTATTAATCAACCAATAACAAGATAAACTAATAAACAATAGTTAGTAACTGGATGAGTAACTAGCAACCAGATTAGTTTTTAGTAACAAGTAACTAAATTAAATAATAATTTTAATTGAATTAGTTAGTGATGACTAAAGAAACCAATAATTAATAATCATAGAAACTAATAAATATTAATCAGATTGATTACTGATAATTAGACTAGTTATAGATGACTAGTAATAATATTAGTAACTAGGAATTAGATTAGTCAATGGTTACCAAAAAAAAAAAAACAGAAAAGAAGAAAAGAGAATAGAAAAATAATTAAGCAAAATAAAGGGGGAAAAAATAGAAAAAAGAAAGGATAAAGTTCAATGGAAAATAAAAGAAAAAAAATAAAAATGAAAAAAAAAATACTAAAATAGAAAAAAAAAAGTTGGAAAGACTAATTTGAAATAGGAAGGATAAAAGAATAAGACCCAAGCAACATTTCCAATAGGTCGTGGTTTTTTATAGGTAAACTCTTTTCAAAATTGACTCATTTTCCCTGTTTTTTTTTGCAAAAATGTAGAAACCTACTATTTTTCCAATACTGTATATATGTAATTTTTTTAAAACTTTTAAAGGTAAACACCAACAATTTCCTTTTAATTTACCTGCAAAAACTAAACTTTGGGCTTATCTTAAATAATAAACTGACATTAAGATATTTGCAAGTTTTTACATTGTGGCGCCAAATTGACTTATTTTAATAATGAAGAAGACGGTATACCGCTCGTTAACTTATATTAATTGTTTCAATTCTGATATGAACCAAAAGCCGAAATACATATTTTACTCTTTTTTTTTTTTTTTTTTTTNTTTCTTTTTTACTTTTTAAATCAAAGGTAAAAATGAAGCTGGTATTTTGCAAAACCAATTCTTTTCTCACTTATTTTTTAACGAAAAAAAAACGTCTCTAACGGCCAAGAGTTTTCCCCTAGAGCAAATCGGCGTCGTTGGTACGTATATCTACCGATTTAGAAATTCCAATTCAGAAAAGCCCTAGGAAGCCAAAAACCCCAATTTTGAGCACCTTCAATGGCGATTGCACGAACCGGAGTTTACGTCGATGACTATTTGGAATGTAAGCAAACCCTCCATCAAATCCCACCTCTTTTTAATTCTTCAATTTTCTATTTCTTTTCACGATTTTAATTTTTGAATTTCATTTCACTCTCATAGACGCAAGTACTTTGCCTGCTGAGCTCCAGAGACTCCTCAACACCATTCGAGAACTCGACGAACGCTCCCAGTGTACAAAACCTCTCTCTCTCTCTCTCTGAATAATTTTTCAATTATTTTTTTAATTAACAGAATATTTATTGATTGATTGATTATTATTTTTTTGGTGTTTGATTGGAATGAAGCTATGATAAACCAGACGAGGCAGCAAACCAAGTACTGTTTAGGATTGTCTTCACAGAGCTCAAAGAAAGGAACTAATAATAATAGCAATAGTAACAATTATAATAATCATTATAGTAATAACAATGAAGATGTGGAGGCTACTGTTGAGAAAATGCGAAAGGATATTGAGCTTAATCAGGATAATGCACTGAATCTTTGTACTGAGAAGGTTTTATTGGCTCAGCAAGCTTATGACCTGGTGTGCCTTTTTGGGTTCTCATCGTTTCTTCGTTCTACTTTCTCTAATCTTATGTTAATATGGGGTTTCT
Organism: Parasponia andersonii; assembly: GCA_002914805.1. NCBI lineage: Eukaryota > Viridiplantae > Streptophyta > Magnoliopsida > Rosales > Cannabaceae > Trema > Trema andersonii. The sequence continues at coordinate 59,012 of JXTB01000355.1, forward strand.
CTTTGAGTGTTATTGTATTTCATTTGTTGTAGACTGAGTTGTACAATATCTGCTTCAAGAATCTTAGAGATGCCTTGTGGCCTTCATTGTTTGTAGATTTCCTAACTAGTAGCTACTAGAAGTGTAAATATATAAATTAAAAGAAGTTATGAAACAAAATTTATTGAAGATACGAAAATTTGGAAACAAGGAAAATAAACCTTCTAAACAGTTTTCTGAGACCAGCACATTTCTGAGGTCGCTTTTTTGTAAAAGCTTTTGCAACCCATAATGTAGCCCGTTTAAGGTTTCCTTTTATCTAGACATTCTGTGTCAAGATTTTTTTTAAGCTTCAAAATTAAAGGTTTGTTATCAGTTTACTGCCTTGATACAATCAAGAGTTTGATTTTAGCTATAGCAGAAACAATCTCTAGAAGGAGAAAATTTGGTTCAAGCTAACACCATATCCGAATGTTTGCTTCATAACTCTGAATATCCTGCTTCTTGATCATGCTTATACTATGGCATGCCAATAATATCATTTGAATTTTAAATGCTGATGCAATATGATGAAGAACAATATATGTATGTTCTCTTCACTTGAAGCTTCAAATGCTGTGAACTTTTGGAAAACCATCTTGTGACTATAAGGCAAATAATTTTTGTATATTGCCTTTCCTCAGATAGATAGTCATGTAAAACGACTTGATGAGGATCTAACCCACTTTGCAGAAGATCTAAAGCAAGGTACATTTGTTGAACTCTACCTATTCCTTAATTTTGTTAACATGTACGAGGAAAGTTTAAGCTGTTCTAATTTCAAGCCATAAGGCTGCAGAAACTAAAATCACAGTGAGTTCAGAGGATTACACAGATGTCAACTTATCTATGCCCTAGTGCTTAGCTATCTAAGTTTAGTAGCTGTGTGTGTGTGTGTGATGTTCTCCATATCCTCTACCTCTGTGTGTGTGAAAGGCAGCTCTACCATATCTCTTCAACCAATCATGGGAAATCCATGTAGTTCAATTTGAGATTGCTTTCATCAAAATGATTTTCCATATTGGTTCGGATACATTAATTATCTTAGTATGCACCAACACGACAATATAAGTTTATGTCTTAGAATTCAGTATTTATTAGTACTAACGCTTGATTTGTTTCCATTTTTTTATTTTATCTATCAGAAGGAAAAATATCACCTGACGAGCCAGCTATTCTTCCCCCACTGCCTATAGTCCCAAAAACTGAAAAACGCAAGTCTGTATATGGAACACCTCAATCAAAGAGGTTCGATTATAGGGATAGAGATTGGGATCGGGAGCGTGATAGGGATTTTGAGCTCATGCCTCCTCCAGGAAGCCATAAGAAGGATTTTGCCACCCCTGTTGATGCTGATCAACCTATTGATCCGAATGAACCTACTTATTGCGTTTGCCATCAGGTTTGGACTAATAGTTCACATTTTTCAGCATCTTCATTTTGAAGTCATTTTGTGCCCTTAACTCATCGTAATTATATTGACTCTTAGGTATCTTTTGGAGATATGATTGCCTGTGACAATGAAAACGTGAGTCTCTCTCTTTACTGCTTATTTATTTTTTGTTGGTGTAATGCAATATCACATTAATTTATATGGATTATATCCTGCACTAACATATAATTAAATATTGACATAAGCATATATATATATGATATGTTAAAAGTGTGGGAGCAGGATATGGTGAAATTAATTATCCAGAGGATATCATTTTAGGTTAATATGCTTCCGGTACTTTCGTCTTTTTCCACTTCTTGTGGTTTAATTTAAAAGCTTCTATAGGACGTCTTAAAGTAAAATGTAGAAACAGCGCAAGACTCTTTCAGTTGGGATGCTTCTGAGAGTTCGTGGATTATGTTTAAATGATTAGCAAAATTAAATTTGACATGAATAGTAGTAATTTAGACTAAAAGGACGTTTTTGGGAGTATTTTGAAAAAATGACTTTTCTAATAGTGTCACAATGTTGTGTGACCTGTTACTATCAAATTATGACTTTTTCAGGACTAATCAATGGTCACAAATTGTATAGCCCTTGTTACACAACACCGTGACACTACTAGAAAAATCATTTTTCTAATCACTCCTTAAAAGGTCATTTTAGTAATACTCGGGTCTATTTCCCCAAATACTTGCCAACAAAGTTTGTAGGAATTGATAATTATCATTGGTATGAGCATTGCATCCCTGTTGGAACTGGATGGACACTGACACCCTTGGCACAAGCCATTACCTTTTTCACTTGCTCTCGTTTGGAATAGATGCTAAAACTTTCGTTCTCAGAGTTGAGAATTCTTTCTGAGTACGTCAATGAGAATTCTTTCTGAGTACGTCAATGTCACTCAAATCAAGAAACTTCATAAACTTACAGGATTATGTTAATGTTGCCAATCTTGGAATTTTTTAACCATCTCCTTTCTCTGGCTGAAGATCTTGATAGTTTCCCATTACTGCAGTTTCACGCTAAAGCTACTTTGTTGCTATGTGAATTATTGGATTATGTATCATTTTTGTTCCTTGACAGTGCCAAGGAGGTGAATGGTTTCATTACGCATGTGTTGGGCTGACACCGGAGACAAGATTCAAGGGAAAGTGGTATTGTCCAACATGCAAATTACAACCACTGTATTAATAATTCTTTGTTGTATTTTTGTTTCACAGCTTCATGTTGATGTTGCGTAATATTCATTGTGATTCCATTCTCTTTTGGTTATGTAAGAAAGCAGGAAAGTTCATTTCAAAAAAAAAAAAAAAACAAGAAAGAAAGCAGGAAAGTTCTTTTGAATTGTAATTCTATCAAGTGGAGAGTTTCTTTCCTATGTATTGTGATATAATCATTATTCTAAGATGCTAAACCCTTCCGTAAAACCCAGAAAAAAGTTTAAAGCTCTGTATATGTTAGTTTCCCACTTCGATATGAAAATTTGGGAGTTGCGTCGTTTTGGAGTTTAGACTTTGATATTCTATCTTTATCTATGTGGACAAATTCAAACCAAGTTAAATACAGAGAAATAGGAGAGAGAAAGTGAGTACAAGGAGAGACCATCGAAAGAAAAATTGAGAGGAACAAGTTGAGAGTAAATCAATAAATAATGAGGAGAGGAGAGACAAAATCAAGATAGATAAATTTAGGAGAGAGAGTCATAAGCGAGAATAGGAGAGGAAAAGTTGAAGAGACAAGATGAGGACATAGGAAGTCAAGAAAGGGAGCGAGAATGAAAGTCAAAGAAAGTGAAAATAATGGTTAGAAAAAAAAGTGCAAGTGGAGATGAATGGTGGAGGTAGCAGTCCGTGCCATGTTTAATGACAAGGTTAGATGGATTAAAACATAAGTGTCGAAGGAGGTCTTGTCAACAGTAAATTTGGGAATTTGTAAGACGTGGTTTGTGTGAGAAAAGGGTTAATTAATCAAAACAAATAAAGAGACAAGAATTTTACAGTAGTTCAACCTCAAAAAATATGAGTTTACGTTCACTATTTTTTACTATTTTCTGGAGAATTACAAGAGTTTCCCTTAAGTTTCAAGGCTAGAATTCCTAGAGCTAAAAATTACAATGTGTTGTCCGGAAAGAAGAAGTAAAGGTCTAAAAAGTTCCTAAAAAATCAAAAAGATCCAAAGATCCCATACAACTGCATTAAAATCCTTTTATATAGGTGAGAATAACTCAATATTTCCCAATTGTGAGAATGGGTAACTGTATAATTAGAAAATACAATATGAGTAACAATATAACTAGGTAATAACTTAAATGAGATGACTAGTCGATCTTTAAAGAGAAACTTTTATTTCTCTTTCTTTGTAGGCTACCCGTTTGATGAAGCTTAGTCTAGTTTCCTTTTCATTCTGGTCGCACTTAGCTCTTTTGGAGGAGGTCGCACTTAGCTCTTTCAGAGGAGGTCGTACTTAGCTTTTACTTGTGCGACCTGACACGTCCACTTGATCAACTTTTCCCTTTTTGGCATTGACCAACATATAGGTTTTTAAATCATACAACAATTGCCCCCCAACTCCATTAGTTCTTTAGAATAAAATGGAGTTTCCTTTTATTACAAGTGCGAGTCTAAAAATGCGATGTCATGACCTAGACTTGAGATCTTTCGAAAAGTCGCCAGATTTTAAATCTCACATTTTCAAGATCATGCGTATCTTTTTTCTGACAGACAAGATCACATGTCACCTTCTCTCAGAAGAATAGCAAAACTCGAGGAGATTTTTCCGTTCTTTGAGCAGACACAATGATAACGATGACGCCAGTTGTTGTTTTAAATTGAGTCGTTTCAAATTTTGAAAAGATACCGATTTAATTTCGGAAAATCAAATCCTGCGTGAACTTCGGCCTTTGGATACGAAAATTAAATACCTTAATCTACGGCTGTGATTTGGCGATGCCTGAGACATATATATCAAAAATCAATCTGCTTCTTCATCACAAACCCTATCATCTTCTATCTCTCTCTCCTGAAACCTGAAGTGTTCATAGAGCAATCCCTTCCGGCATCACTGTTTCTTAGCTCGCACAGTTTCAGCATCTTCTCCGACGAAGTTATTACCACAATTCTCCAGACATCATATTGATTCCTCTGTCTTCGAAGAAAGGTTAGTATATATCCTCTCTTTTGCTCTTCAATTTTTTTTTTTAGAACTCTTATTTACAGATTTTAGAAATAGGGATAAATTGTAGAACCTAAATGCTCTGAATATAAACCCATCTCATATTCGGTTGGACTAAACAGGAATTTTTCAGATCCCCTCTGTTAGTTTATAGAATATTTTTAGTCGATTGACAGACAGACTAACTTCGTAGAAGAATTTTAAGGTCTGAAACCTTATTTATTTTTTTTATTTTTGAATAATCATAATCAGCTGATTGACGAATTATTGAAGAACTGCTCGAATAAATTTTTATAAATCCGTAGGTCGATTAGAAAAAATCTAATGAGTAACCTATTGATGCAACCCTAGGATGACCCCCCAAAACTGCTCGTATATAGCCAAGTTCCGTGATGCTCGCATAGGACTAAACCTATCCATATTTCTTTTCAGATGTCTAGTAGTGAGGATTTTAGGGAAGGGAATGCATTCTTAGAAGAATCTTCCAACTCTAGCGTAAGCTCCATAAACCTTGAAGATTATCTTGAGCCAGAACCTGAAGTAGAGATAAACGGTACTAGGAAAAATAATCCTCATATAGGTGACCTCCCTCAAGATCAGTGGCCTCAGCATATTAGGGATACCCCTGCATTCGGAACGGGTTATTAATATATAGAGGGGAATTGGTCATGTACCAATATAAGGATGAGCTGCACAACGAACAGGCTCAGCAAGATCGTGTGCAACTACAAGATCGCCATCCCTCTTCGCCTTCCCATAGAGTTCAATCAACCACACACACCACCTTGCGGAATTGCCTCATTCTCTGAAGCAGTTCTCAAATACAGTGTCCACCTCCCACTTCATTCATACATAAAATCAATCGTCGATTACTATAGGGTCGTTCCTTTCCAACTAACTCCGAATACATATAGATATATGGTAGGACTGTACATATTTTACTATAAATTAGGTTTAGAAACTCCCACTCCTGAAAAGTTCGCCTGGTTTTACCAAATGAAATCAAATCCATCAGACTTCAGCTTCTACTATACGAGCAAGTGGTCGAACCAAGCCATAAAAACTATCTACGGGGTCTGCAATAATATAGGCAAATGGAAAAATCCATTTTTCCACTTCGATTACACAGATAACGGCTTCTTTCAGAACCCTAGTAGGTAACTTTCAGCTTATTGTCTTCTCCTCATAAATATATTAGTCTGATCGCACCCGTATGTCATCGCAGATAATAGAGAATGGCTAGGACTTTCCGGAGAACAGCTCGCAAGGGTGTACTTAATAAACAACCTTCCGATTGAAGAATTCGATTGGAAGAAGCTCGGGATGTCCAAGAACTTAGTCGCTTGTGGACTGCTTCTAAGGGGAGCCGCTTTCTCGGATTCCACTGTCTGCTCGACCAGACCCTCGAGCTTGAAGAAGAAGAAGCTGAGGAAGCAGAATGAAAAGAGTGCCTCGTCTTCTAAACCTAGGAAGCGAAAGGCACCTGCCACCCCTACAACCTTGGAACCATCATCTCCTGAAGCCGCATCGCCACCAATTTCTCAACAGCAAGAAGGTAACTATTTTTCCCTTCTTTTTTCCTTATTACCGTATTATGTCACCTCCCATGTTGACTCATATCTGTGCAGAAATGGTTATCGGCAGCAGACTACGAGCACCGCCTTCTACTCTGGGGTCAATGACAAAGTCCAAGATGCCAGAGAGCACACCTCCATCGACGTCAAAAGGGAAAGAGAAGGTCGACACTTCAAAGAAACGAAAAGTCGCCTTCGAGGATATCTCAACAAGCTCGCCTCCTCTTCAACCTCAAACTACGAGCCATCCTGATCCATCCAAAGAGACTACCACTTTTTCGAAACCATACCAGGTTGATAAAGACGAGGAGCTGTTCACACTTCTCAACCAATTACTGGAGAAGTTTGGTATGAGTGCAGCCTTCATTGATCGCTTTACTTCTGAAGATGGCTGGGCGAGGATGAAGCGACGATCAACTAAGGTTGCCTTCGTTTCTGCGATAAGGATGCTAGCAAATATAAGCATCTTTCATTTTCCCTCTTTAACGCATTTTTTTTCCGGTATTGATATGTTTATATTTTCAGACCGCTACAGCTGCTGTCCTGATGCATGACCCAGTCCTTGAGTGTTTGGAAAAGGCCGAAAAAGTCAAAGAGATAACCCAAGCATTCGAGAACTCGGAGAAGGCTCACGAGGAGGAGAGAAAAGCCTTTGACTTAGATAGGCAGTAGCTGCTTGAAGATCTGGCCAAGGAGAAGCACGAGGAGAAAATTAAAGAGCTTAAGAAGACTATCTCCGAGCATCTGGATCGCATGAAGAAGGCGACAACAGAGGCGGCTTACAAGGCTATTGAAGAGTTCAAGGCTACTGAAGTCAAGGAGCTCGAAGAAAAAGCTAGTGACATCACCTCGTCGACCATAATATATAACATCTTCTGCGAGCATCCAGATTTCGACTTTTCCATCCTTGGCGAAGACATAGTCGAGCTTGTCCAGAGTTGGAGAAAAGCGGAAACTACCAAAACTGGAGATGGTGGAGTGAGCACATCTGCATAAAAATTTTATATTCTTATTATTTTTTAACTTTAGAATAATGCAGGCTTGGTCCCCTTCTTATTTGTATTTCTTTGCTTGCACACAAATGAATGCTTTCTTGTTAGATATATATTCCTGCAAAATAATTAGAACACGACGTTGTAATATAGAAGATAATCAATTTAACCAAGTAGTCAATCACTAAGTGACTGATCGGTACACTATTGTGATTCGAATCCAACACACTTAAAATAGTTGTATTAGGATAGGTTAGGTCACTTAAGAAAATAATAAGTATGAGTGATGCAAACTCAATACTGTTTTTCAAAAGTTCCATGGAAAAATATAAATATAGCAATATATCACATCGAACAATGAACGTTTTGCTTAGTTACTTTGTTGTTCGAGAAGAAAAATTACGTAATACGATATGCTAAGGCAT
>JXTB01000355.1:66666-79121 GCA_002914805.1 Parasponia andersonii
TAAATATAGCAATATATCACATCGAACAATGAACGTTTTGCTTAGTTACTTTGTTGTTCGAGAAGAAAAATTACGTAATACGATATGCTAAGGCATAAAACGAGGAGAAAATCCTAAGATTTTAAGACATGCTATAAATTTTTAGCGATCTAACATTCCAACTCCTCTAAATGGACGTTTGCAAAGTCCCTTAGGAAGCGAGTAGGAGATAATGTTCTGATCCCACCGCCCCCCGAGTTTTATGGTGTTCGAAGACTGCTATAAAACTATGATCGAAGAGAAGACATCCTTATTGATTAATGCGACGAATGTCGAATGTCGAATAATAAATAAAGAATAACGAATAGCAAATTCAAGTAGATATCTTTATTGACGAATGACGAATGACGAATAAAAGATGTCCCACGAATGATGAATACAAGATGTCCTCCAAGTTGTTGAAAATATATGAAAATTTACTGATAATAGCGACGAAGTTGTTCTGCATTCCAGGCATGCTCGATCTTTTGTCCACCAACACGACCTAACTTATATGTCCCAGGTCGAATGACGGTATCAATAACATACGGTCCTTCCAAGAGGGTCCAAATACACTAGCATCATGCTCTTTCTCATTAGGTAGGACTTGCCGAAGAACAAGAACACCAACTTCAAATCCTCTTCTTCTGACTTTAAAGTTATAATATCGAGTAGTGCACTATTGATATGATGCGATTCGAAGCTGATACTGGTCGTGCCTTTCTTCTAAAAGATCGAGCTCAATCCTCATTAGTGTTCTATTATGATCTTGCTCATAGGTTGATCGTCATAGAGAGCTCACACCAATTTCAACTAGAACTATTGCTTCATATCCGTAAGCTAAAGAGAATGGACTCTCTCCAGTAGTAGTTTGTTGAGTAGTGCGATAAGCCCATAAAACTTTAGGGAGTACTTATGGCCATGCTCCTTTATGCTCTTCCAACTTCGTCTTTATATTTTGTTTAAGTATTTTATTTATCACTTTGACATGTCCATTGGCTTGTGGATGAACAACAGCAGATAAATTCTTCTTGATGCCTAAGTTGTCACAGAAGTTACGGAACTCATTGCAATCAAATTATTTCCCATTATCAGAAATTATGGTATGTGATATACCATAATGACAGATTATAGATTTGTAAACAAAATCTATCATCTTTTTTGCAGAAATGATACTCAACGCTTCAGCTTCTTTCCACTTGGTGAAATAATCGACTGCGATCACTGCATACTTCAATCCACCTCACACCAATGGAAGCATTCCGATAATATCAATTCTCCATACTGCAAATAGCCATGGACTGGTCATTGGAGTGAGAGGAATGGGTGGCATTCTAGGAATAGTTGCAAATCGTTGGCATTTGTCACACCTCCTAGTAAATTCTATTGTATCCTTTTTCATAGTTGACCAAAAGTACCCTTGTCTGAGAACCTTGTTCGCAAGTGNGTGCGATAAGCCCATAAAACTTTAGGGAGTACTTATGGCCATGCTCCTTTATGCTCTTCCAACTTCGTCTTTATATTTTGTTTAAGTATTTTATTTATCACTTTGACATGTCCATTGGCTTGTGGATGAACAACAGCAGATAAATTCTTCTTGATGCCTAAGTTGTCACAGAAGTTACGGAACTCATTGCAATCAAATTATTTCCCATTATCAGAAATTATGGTATGTGATATACCATAATGACATATTATAGATTTGTAAACAAAATCTATCATCTTTTTTGCAGAAATGATACTCAACGCTTCAGCTTCTTTCCACTTGGTGAAATAATCGACTGCGATCACTGCATACTTCAATCCACCTCACACCAATGGAAGCATTCCGATAATATCAATTCTCCATACTGCAAATAGCCATGGACTGGTCATTGGAGTGAGAGGAATGGGTGGCATTCTAGGAATAGTTGCAAATCGTTGGCATTTGTCACACCTCCTAGTAAATTCTATTGTATCCTTTTTCATAGTTGACCAAAAGTACCCTTGTCTGAGAACCTTGTTCGCAAGTGCCTGCCTCCCGGAATGATTTCCATATATTCCTTCTTGAATTTCCCTCATAATGTAGTGTGCTTTTTCTTCATCGACACATAACAATAACAGCGCACTAAAACTTCTTCGATAAAACTTCTCGTCATAGATAACATAACGAGCTACCTTCATTCGAAGTCACTTTGCGTCGTCTTTGTTTTCGGGGAGATCACCATTTTGTATGTACTTCATTATAGGATCTATCCATGATGATTTTTTGTCAACCGTCATAGCTATTTGGGGCTTTGCTTCGATTCTTGGTTTTGTAAGAAACTCGATAGGGACCACCTTTAGTAACTCGACATCTTTTGTTGATTAGTACTATACCCGCACCAGCTCCACTCTCGTTTGACGATCCATCGACGTAAAGCTTCCACAATCTTGATAAATCTATAGCAGGTTTTTCGATTACTTCTGTGGGAGGATTGACGTCATACATGAATTCTGCAATGAAATCTACGAGAGCTTGTCCTTTAATCGCCATGCAGGGTTGAAAATCGATGTCGAACTAACTCAACTCAACTGCCCACTTAAGTAGTCATCTTAAAGCCTCGAGTTTTTGTAGAACCTACTTTAAGGGAAAATTTGTGAAAAATTTGATGGTATGCGCATGAAAATAAGGTCGAAACTTCTTGGATGCGACGATGAGTGATAATGCAAATTTCTCCATCTCTGAATATCTTGTTTCGGCATCGAGCAGTCTTTTACTTATGTAGTACACTGGTAGTTGTATCTTTTCATATTCTCGAATTAACGCAGTACTTATCGCATATTTAGAAACAGCGAGGTATAAATATAATTCTTCCCCGGGATTTGGCTTTGACAAGAGTGGAAGAGAACCTAAGTGTGATTTCGATTCTTGAAACGCCTGCTCGCATTCTTTCTCCACTCGAACCTCTTCGAACCCTTCAATACTTCAAAGAACAGTTGACATTTATCAGTTGACCTGGATACAAATCAACTCAGTGCAGCCACTCTTCCTGCCAGGCTCTGTACATCCCTGGATTTGCGAGGAGATTGCATATCAATCAGCTCTTGTATCTTCTGAGGGCTAGCTTTAATACCTCGCTAATTGACCATAAAACCAAGAAATTTTCCAGATCCTACCCTGAATGCACACTTTTGGGGATTCAGCTTCATTTGATACTTTCAGAGAATTTTGAACATCTCATCGAGATGCTTGATGTAATCTTTAGCTTTCTTCGACTTCACCAATATGTCATCAACATATACCTCCATTGTCTTGCCAATTTGCTTGCAAACATCATGTTGACAAGACGCTGGTAGGTCGCTCCTGCGTTGATGAGTCCAAAGGGCATCTTCTTGTAACAGTATATTCCTCGATTAGTAATGAACGAGGTATGCTCCTCATCTAGCTCGAACATGGGGATTTGATTGTATCCAGAATATGCATCCATGAAACTTAAGAGTTCATGCCCTAATATCGCATCTATAAGTTGGTCGATTCTTGGAAGGGGAAAGCTGTCTTTCGGGCATGCTTTGTTGAGATCGGTGAAATTGATGCACATTCTCCACTTCCCATTGGGCTTCTTTACCAAAACTGGGTTAGCAAGCCAGTTCAGGTAAAAAGATTCCCTAATAAATCCAATTTCGAGCAACTTCTCTACCTCTTCTTTCAACGCGACATAGCGCTCTGGATTCATAGTTCTTCTTTTTTGACGTACATGCTTCTTTGTCAGATCTATGTTAAGATGATGGCATAAGATATTCGGTTCGATCTCTATCATGTCCGAATGTTGCCATGCGAAGACATCCAAGTTAGATTTCAGAAAAGCGACTAATGAAGCTCGCAAAGGTTCTTGAAGCTTCGCTCCAATCTTTAAAATATTGGAGGACCTGTCAAATGGAAAATCCTCCAAGTCTTTAATGGGTCTAGTTTTGACCTCTTTATTGATTTCTCGAGGGTCGAGGTCTTCACTTGTCATTTCGATTGACGCTTCTCTTGGTAGCTGGACCATCATTGTGCGAGGTGTCGCATCCTTTGCTGCGAGCTTTAAAGATTTGTTATAACAAGTCCGTGCATCATGTTGGTTTCCTCGCACTTCGCCTACCTCGTGTTGGGTCGGGAATTTCATAGAGAGATGGTATATTGAAGTAATAGCTCAAAGTTCTCTCAGTGTCGATCTTCCCAGTACAGCATTGAATGCAGAGGGGCAATCTACAACCAAGAATTGGGTCATTACCGTTGAAACCCTAGGATAGGTTCCAACGTTGACCATTAACTCAATCATGCCCATAGACATTATGTTATTACCAGTGAATCTGTAGAGTGGAGTGACGGTGGGCTTTAGGTCGCTTTCATTCAACCCCATCTTCTTAAAGGCATCGTAGTACAGGATGTCAACAGCACTCCCGTTATCGACCAATACTTGCCATAACTGTGTGCTTCCACAATTGATCTTTATGACCAATGCATCATTATGTGGGTAATGGACATCCCTTATGTCTTATTCTGTGAAGGTAATATCCATATCCGGTACTCGCTGAAGCTTTCGTGGTCGTTGCTCAAGGTACATGACATTGGTCAACGGCTGCTGTCGAGCTTCTCGTGCATACCTTTCCTGCGCTCTCTTGGAATCTCCACCAATGTGCGGTCCTCTGAAAATAGTTCGCACCTCGCATTAAATTTCTGGAGGTCGCTGTCGGTTTTCTTCTCGCCTTTCATTATTCTGTTTAGTGTACTGCCGCAGCCGCCCTTCTTTAATTAATCTTTCGATCTCATCTTTCAGGGCAAAGCAGTTATTGGTATCATGTCTAATGTCATTATGATATCAGCAAAATTTGTTATGGTCGCGCCTCGCTCTATCTCTTTTCATTGGTTCCAGTTGACGATACTGCTCCTATTGGTTTGTGATCACATAGATATGATCTATGGGTGCGTTCAATTCAGTATAATTATTAAACCTCATGGGAGCTCTTGGAATCTCCTACTTTTTCTGTTTGGGCTGCTTTTCAGTCGATTGTTCATTACTCCTTTTGTTCAACTTCTTATCATTATTGTTGTTTGTCGTCTTATGAAGGTTTTCGCATGAAGATTCCACCCTTAGGTATCGACCAACTCTTCGATAGAAGTCTTCAAGGGTCCTGCATTCTCATTCTAGTAACTCTTCCCAGAGTTTAGTTTCTGGTCATACCCCAGCCATCATTAAAGTTAAAACTCCTCCCTCATGCGAGCTATTAACCTTTGCCAACTCCGAGGTAAAACGATTTAGGTAAGACTGTAGAGTCTCCTCCAGGCTTTGCCGAATAGCAGACAGACTTACCAGTGGAATAGTAAAATTCTTTGTGGCTTAGAATTGCCTCAAGAATGCAGTCTGAAACTGTTGCCAAGACGAGATTGAACCAGACTTGAGTCATCGGAACCACTTCTTCCCCGCTGCTATGAGAGTTACAACAAAGCATCTACAACGTGCGAGATCATTAACACGATGAAATTCCATTAGGTCGCTGAAGTGATCCATATAGTTTTGTGGATCAGTTTTCCCATCAAAAGTGTTTATGGTGGGAAGTTTAAATCCAGCAAGTAAGGTGGCAGCTCAAACCTCCTCGCTGAATGGCGATTGATGATACCCATCAGCGAGCTCGTCGTCCCAGCCAGCAAGTTCATCTAATGCAATCCTCAAATTATGAAGATCGACGTTCAGAGGGAGAGTATTCTCTCTTACTGGTGGTAGGAGTGGCCTCTGATCGTTGTCACGATAGAAAGCGGGTTAGTTAGGTAGCGTCTGCTGCGACCTTAGGGATTCCAATGAAATTATGCGATGAGATCGACTTCGGTCATTGTGATGCAATGTGGATTGCTCCTGACTACGTCGCTGATTCAAATGTTGTCTCAGGTCTATAGGATTCTATCGAGATTCCCTACTGATCCTTTCAAAGACACTCCTCGATTGATGTTTTTGTTCGTTGTCTAGATAATCACGATTGATAATCGCTCCCTGGGAAGGTTGTCTACGATCACGATCAGTGCTCGAACTTTTAGTACCAGATTCTAGAGGCAAGTCTGCGACCTTGTCTTTTCCCTTGGAGATGCGATCTCTATGATGCTCCTGCTGGGTTTTAAGCTGGTCACGGTTCATTGTCTCCAAGATCTGAATTCCTCTCTCAGGTTGTTAAGCAGGACGTTCTCTGAGACGTTCGTGCAGTGGTGGAGTCATCATCTGTCCCTCAGCAAGTCGTCGTAGAGAGTCACTGATCAGACTAGTGATTTGTTGAAGGTTTACCAGCACCGCCTCCATGCGATCCTGTCTTTAGACAATATATTCTGGCCCGGTCGTGGCAGGTTGATCCTGAGCAGGATCTATTTGTGCAACAATAGTACTTTGGAGATGATTTTGGCTAGTTTCGGTGTTTCCGGTAGTGTTTCTAGTGTTTGCCATTGTTGAAAGAAACAGAATTGACAATCTTTTCTCCTAGAATAGCCCTCTTTCTAGCGCCAATTATTGACAGAGGTTTTGTCAACAGTAAATTTGGGAATTTGCAAGATGTGGCTTGTGTGAGAAAAGGGTTAATTAATTAAAGTAAATAAAGAGACAAGAATTTTATAGTGGTTCAGCCCCAAAAAAGATGAGCCTACGTCCACTGTTTTTTACTATTTTCTGGAGAATTATAAGAGTTTCCCTTAAGTTTCAAGGCTGGAATTCCTAGAGCTAAAAATTATAATGTGTTGTTCGGAAAGAAGAAGTAAAGATCTAAAAAGTTCCTAAAAGATCAAAAAGATCCAAAGATCTCATACAACTGCATTGAACTCCCTTTATATAGGTAAGGATAGCTCAATGTTTCCCAATTGTGATAATGGGTAACAGTATAATTAGAAAATACAATTTGAGTAATAATATAACTGGGTAATAACTTAAATGAGATGATTGGTCAATCCTTAAAGAGAAACTTTTGTTTCCCTTTCTTTGTAGGTTACCCGTTTGACGAAACTTAGTCTAGTTTTCTTTTCATTCTAGTCGCACTTAGCTCTTTCGGAGGAGGTCGCACTTAGCTCTTTCAGAGGAGGTCGCACTTAATCTTACTCGTGCGATCTGACACATCCACTTGATCAACTTTTTCCTTTTTGGCATTGACCAACATATAAGTTTTTAAATCGCACAACAATAAGTAAACAATTTAATTATTACTTTACTTGATTTATTTTTTAATTAAGTTTTACTATATTAGGGCATGTTAGTTCATTAGTTTTATATTTTTCATTTCATTTACAAGAAATTCATTAAAAACTATCTTTTATGAAATAATTAGTTAATGTGTATTGTAAATTTAAATCAATTTTATGTTAAAAAAATACAACTAAATGCGAAGATTTCGCGTTGTGTTATATTTCATGTCATGTTATCTCATTATAACTCTCGAATTGCAACCGCTCATGGGAGATAATGTCAAGAGAGACAATCAATGGAGAAAATTGTATATATAGACTTCTATACATGTATACGTGCACGCACACACGTATATATCCCCTTTGTTTTTCTTTTAAGAACACTAAAATATTTTTGATATTCTTTTAATACTAACAATTTTTAGAAACAAGATTGCATGGCACACATTTATTTGTTTATTTTTTTTATTTTTATCTTTCCATCTGATATATGGAGATTTTGTCACTCTGTTCCTCCAATTATCAAAAGTTTTACAAATACCCCTTTAAACTATTAAAAAAAAAAGAAAAAAAAAGAAAAGGACTTTCTGTTAGTAACATTAACCAAACAAAAAAAAAAACACGGGCAAATCACATGACCTTAAGGGTAATTTCGTAAGACAATTTTAACCTTTATTAATAAATTTTAAAAATCAAATCAATTAAAGAATAAGTATAAAATATAAAGTTCTCTTTTTCTATGTATAGCAACTCTTAACCTCAATATATTCTTGCCATGTGCTAGCCACCATGCTAACACGCATTACTTATGCCCATGTATAGCAACTATTAACCTTAGAAAATTTTGCACGTACTAGCCACTATCACGCTAGTACGGGTAACCTGTGTCACTTTCATGCCCAAATATAGCAACCGTTAACCTCAGTAGTCTTGGAACGTACTAGCCACCTTACTAGCACGAGGCACCCGCCCATATCACTTATGCCCAAATATGATAACTATTAACCTCAACTATATTGCACATGCTAGCAACCATGTTAGCACGAGACACCCATCCACATCACTTGTGCCCAAGTATGTTAACTGTTAACCTCAACTTATTAGCACGTGCTAGCCACTATGATGGCATGGGATGGCCACCATGCCAGCATGAGACATGCATCGCACTTTGCACATAGAACTCCTAACTCATGCCCTATGTGCCCAAGTCTAGTAGCAACTGTTAACCTCAGTAGATTCAGCATATAGTATGTGGCAAAGTCAACATAGGACGAGTGTGTATAAACACCTTGAACATTTTGGGAAGACATAACTTTGCTGTCAAATAACCATTTTAGTAACGTGACCACTCATTTTGGCATGAATTTTCGTGATCTACGAGATGAAGTGATGACCAAGGATAAAAAAGGGTAGGAATGAATAGGGGGCAGAAGTTTGTATATGGTTAGACGAGTGTGTAGATATCCCTCTAATGCTTTAGGATGGCATAACATTGCCATCAAATGACTAACTCGCTTGGAATTGAACACATGACATTTGACGTATGCAATAGTTGAGGAGATGTGATATGCTGATGGAAACCAAGTCATGGGATATTCATGTGCTATGTAAGGGCAACATCGACAGCAGACACCAAACACATAGTTGGATCATGCCACGTAGATTTCTCTACACTTAGAAATTTTCCAAGTGTAGATATGACCTCGTGTTAACCTATGTTTCGTGTACAGTATAAAATTATAGGGAGTGGAATGAATCAAAGCAATATAGGGCTGAATCTCAGTGGATTATGGCAGCAAGGCCACTCTGCTACTTACAATACCCCGTCGAGTACTTAAGTTATCTGCAAAGGATTCTACCTACTGCTCGGTAGGAATTGTACTTGAAGGCATCCTATATGGCTCGTTCATCATGCGGGCTTCACTAACATTATGTGCCTTTAGGGACAAGCCCCAACTGTTGGTTGATGAATGTATAGCGATCACATGCGTCGAAACTATCCTAGATTCTAATTTAGAGGCGTTCAATCATAATTCAGCACACGGTAACTTCACGCCACTAGTTTTTCAACCAAGCACGATGACTAATTGTGCGAATCAATGATTTTTCTTGTGCTAGATTGAATTACTATTGTGACACTATCATCAGCAGGGTAAAACCAACCTATGTCATGAAGGTCTAAACCCAGCTCATGTTAACTATTGGTAGGTGAACAATCCAATACTTGGTGGATTCTACTTCATAATGACAGGAAGAGCTGACATCGAAGGATCCAAAAGCAACATTGCTATGAACACTTGGTTGTCGCATGCCAGTTATCCCTATGGTAACTTTTTCTGACACCTTTAGCTTCAAATTTCGAAGGTCTAAAGGATCGATAGATCATGCTTTCACAGTTTGTATTCATACTGGAAATCAAAATCAAATGAGCTTTTACCCTTTATTTCCACACGAGATTTTTGTTCTTGCTGAGTTCATCTTAGAACACTTGAGTTATCTTTTAATAGATATTCCATCCTAGCCAAACACCCCACCTAACAATGTCTTCTGCTCAGATTAGCCCGCCAAAGTGGGCCTTGGGTCCAAAACGAGGGGCAATGCCCTACATCTGATTCACGGAATAAGTAAAATAATGTTAAAAGTAGTTGAATTTCACTTTTGCCATTTTTGGCTCCCACTTATACTACACCTCTCAAGTTATTTCAAAAAGTCGGACTAACGTCAAGCTCAACAGGGTCTTTTTTCCATGTCAATTCTGCTAAACCTATTCCCTTAGCTGTGGTTTCACTAGATAGTAGATAGAGATAGTAGGAATCTCGTTAATCCATTCATACGTGTCACTAATTAGATGATGAGGCATTTGGCTATCTTAAGAGAGTCATAGTTACTCCTATCATTTACTTGCACTTGGTCGAATTTTTTCACTTTGACATTCAGGGTACTGAGCAAAAATCGCATTGCATAAGCATCCTCAAGGACCATCACAATACTTTGTTTTAATAAAATAGTCGGATTCCCCTTGTCCGTACCAGTTTTGAGTCAATTGTTCGATGCTCGAGGAAGGCCTCTAGAGTAGTCGTTTCCAATCCATCCCCCAGCCGGAACGTGATGACCCACTCTTGTCGAGGGAGCAGCTCGAGCAGTCCACCGACAGCCGATAGATTCAGAACTGGGACCCTCATACCAGCCCTTAAAGCCAATTCTTTTCCCAAAGTTACGGATCCATTTTGCCAATTTCCCTTTCCTATATTATTCCATTGACCAGAGGTTGTTCACCTTGGAGACCCAATGCAGTTATGAGTATGACCGGGCATGGGAGACACTTGATCCTCCAGATTTTGAAGGGCCGCCAGAGGCACACCGAACACAACATGTCATGCGATGCTCTTCTAGCCACTGGACCCTATCTCTAGCTGAGCCATTTCCAGGATGGGCAAGCTATAATATAGAAAAGATAACTCTTCCCAAGGCTTCTGCTGATGTCTCTGGACTCCCTGACATTTTTGTTAGCTACCATGTGCCAGTTTAGGAGTATTAACTTGATTCCCTTTTGAAGTTCGCACTCACAACAATATTAAACGGGCTTCTCCTGTCTCTTAGGATCAACTAACCCATATGCAAGTGTTGTTCATATGGAACCTTTCCCTTCTTTGGCCTTCAAAGTTCTCATTTAAATATTTGCTACTACCACCAAGATCTATGCTAACAATCACTCTGTTTGAGCTCGTGCCCTAGATTTTGCAGCGACTGCTATGCCTTCCAACTTTTTAGGACCTGGCACTTGCCTCGACGACCTAGTGTAGGTCGTGTGCTTAAGTGCCATCTATTTTTAGGGCAAGCTGATTTGACAAATGAGTTGTTACATACTTCTTAGCAGATTTTGACTTCTATGACCATTGTCCTATTGTCTTAATCGACCAACACCCTTTGTGGGTTCAAGTTTAGCACGCGGTTGGGTGCCGTATCCTGGCTTCCAGTTTATCCTGCATTCGCTAGTTCTACTTACCAAAATGGCCTACTTGGAGCTCTCGATTCTATGACATGACTCAACAAGGCAATCGCTCTATCCTACCTATTTAAAGTTTGAGAATAGGTCAAGGGAATTATGTCTCTGATGTCTCTAGTCATTGGCTTTACTTGATAGAACTTGTCTGCAAGCTCCAGCTATCTTGAGAGAAAGGGAACTAGCTACTAGACGGTTTGATTAGTCTTTCGCCCCTATACCCAATGTCAGATGAATGATTTGCATATCACTATCGTTGTGGGCCTCTACCAGAGTTATCTCTAACTTCGCTCTACTCAGGCATATTTCACCATCTTTAGGGTCCTGACATACATGCTCTCACTCAAAGCCGTTTCAAAAGATCAGGGTCAGTTAGTAGTGCAACCCAGAAGGGGATCATGCTAGTCAACTTCCTTGCGCCTTATGGGTTTTCTAGCGGGTTGACTCGCACACATGTTAGATTCCTTGATCTATGTTTCAAGACAGGCTGAATGGGGATCACATAAGTCGATGCCCAGAGCATGCAGATGTCGAAGAACGCTGAGACAACACATGATGGGTTCCACAATCAGGGGGACGACATCTCCACAGGCATATCGATAGCTCAGGCTTGGGCCGAACCTTTAATCTGCATCAGTTTGCACCTTGAGTAGATCGGTGGCCTTGCTCTTACCATTCAACATCTGACCAAGGTGCATTGCGGATCCCCATCCACTTCCTTCTTGATAATTTCAAACACTCTTTGACTCTTGTTTCAAAGTCCTTTTTATCTTTCCTTCACGGTACTTGTTTACTATCGATCTCTTGCCAGTATTTAGCCTTAGACGAAATTTATTGCCCGACTAGAGCTACATTCCCAAACAATCTGACTCGCCGATAGCGCATCGTGGTACAACAAGGTCTAGGCATGAGGGACTCTCAGCCTCTTCGGTGCCCTTTTCCAGGGGACTTTGGCCCAGTATACTGTTGAGGACGCTTCTTTAGACTACAATTCAAACACTAAGGGCACCCGATTCTCAACCTAGGCTATTCCCGATTCGCTCGCCGTTACTAAGGGAATCCTTATAATTTTCTTTTTCTTCACTTATTGATATACTTAAACTTAGTGGGTAGTCCCTCCTGACCTAGGGTCACGTTGGAGGCACTGGATTCAGCAGTGCAATGTGGTCATACTGAAAAGTTCATGAACAATTGAAGCACGCACAACGGGGCACTGATTTTTTGACAATCACTGAATGTCTTGGCGATCATAGCCGAGGACTTGTTTTTGGGCTAACT
>JXTB01000355.1:79440-90778 GCA_002914805.1 Parasponia andersonii
AGCAAATAAAGAGACAAGAATTTTATAGTGGTTCAGCCCCAAAAAAGATGAGCCTACGTCCACTGTTTTTTACTATTTTCTGGAGAATTACAAGAGTTTCCCTTAAGTTTCAAGGCTAGAATTCCTAGAGCAAAAAATTATAATGTGTTGTCCGGAAAGAAGAAGTAAAGATCTAAAAAGTTCCTAAAAGATCAAAAAGATCCAAAGATCCCATACAACTGCATTGAACTCCCTTTATATAGGTAAGGATAGCTCAATATTTCCCAATTGTGATAATGGGTAACAGTATAATTAGAAAATACAATTTGAGTAACAATATAACTGGGTAATAACTTAAATGAGATGATTGGTCAATCCTTAAAGAGAAACTTTTGTTTCTCTTTCTTTATAGGTTACCCGTTTGACGAAACTTAGTCTAATTTTCTTTTCATTCTAGTCGCACTTAGCTCTTTTGGAGGAGGTCGCACTTAGCTCTTTCGGAGGAGGTCGCACTTAATCTTACTCGTGCGATCTGACACGTCCACTTGGTTAACTTTTTCCTTTTTGGCATTGACCAACATATAAGTTTTTAAATCGCACAATAATAAGTAAACAATTTAATTATTACTTTACTTGATTTATTTTTTAATTAAGTTTTACTATATTAGGGCATGTTAGTTCATTAGTTTTATATTTTTCATTTCATTTACAAGAAATTCATTAAAAACTATCTTTTATGAAATAATTAGTTAATGTGTATGGTAAATTTAAATCAATTTTATGTTAAAAAAATACAACTAAATGCGAAGATTTCGCGTTGTGTTATATTTCATGTCATGTTATCTCATTATAACTCTCGAATTGCAACCGCTCATGGGAGATAATGTCAAGAGAGACAATCAATGGAGAAAATTGTATATATAGACTTCTATACATGTATACGTGCACGCACACACGTATATATCCCCTTTGTTTTTCTTTTAAGAACACTAAAATATTTTTGATATTCTTTTAATACTAACAATTTTTAGAAACAAGATTGCATGGCACACATTTATTTGTTTATTTTTTTTATTTTTATCTTTCCATCTGATATATGGAGATTTTGTCACTCTGTTCCTCCAATTATCAAAAGTTTTACAAATACCCCTTTAAACTATTAAAAAAAAAAGAAAAAAAAAGAAAAGGACTTTCTGTTAGTAACATTAACCAAACAAAAAAAAAAACACGGGCAAATCACATGACCTTAAGGGTAATTTCGTAAGACAATTTTAACCTTTATTAATAAATTTTAAAAATCAAATCAATTAAAGAATAAGTATAAAATATAAAGTTCTCTTTTTCTATGTATAGCAACTCTTAACCTCAATATATTCTTGCCATGTGCTAGCCACCATGCTAACACGCATTACTTATGCCCATGTATAGCAACTATTAACCTTAGAAAATTTTGCACGTACTAGCCACTATCACGCTAGTACGGGTAACCTGTGTCACTTTCATGCCCAAATATAGCAACCGTTAACCTCAGTAGTCTTGGAACGTACTAGCCACCTTACTAGCACGAGGCACCCGCCCATATCACTTATGCCCAAATATGATAACTATTAACCTCAACTATATTGCACATGCTAGCAACCATGTTAGCACGAGACACCCATCCACATCACTTGTGCCCAAGTATGTTAACTGTTAACCTCAACTTATTAGCACGTGCTAGCCACTATGATGGCATGGGATGGCCACCATGCCAGCATGAGACATGCATCGCACTTTGCACATAGAACTCCTAACTCATGCCCTATGTGCCCAAGTCTAGTAGCAACTGTTAACCTCAGTAGATTCAGCATATAGTACGTGGCAAAGTCAACATAGGACGAGTGTGTATAAACACCTTGAACATTTTGGGAAGACATAACTTTGCTGTCAAATAACCATTTTAGTAACGTGACCACTCATTTTGGCATGAATTTTCGTGATCTACGAGATGAAGTGATGACCAAGGATAAAAAAGGGTAGGAATGAATAGGGGGCAGAAGTTTGTATATGGTTAGACGAGTGTGTAGATATCCCTCTAATGCTTTAGGATGGCATAACATTGCCATCAAATGACTAACTCGCTTGGAATTGAACACATGACATTTGACGTATGCAATAGTTGAGGAGATGTGATATGCTGATGGAAACCAAGTCATGGGATATTCATGTGCTATGTAAGGGCAACATCGACAGCAGACACCAAACACATAGTTGGATCATGCCACGTAGATTTCTCTACACTTAGAAATTTTCCAAGTGTAGACATGACCTCGTATTAACCTATGTTTCGTGTACAGTATAAAATTATAGGGAGTGGAATGAATCAAAGCAATATAGGGCTGAATCTCAGTGGATTATGGCAGCAAGGCCACTCTGCTACTTACAATACCCCGTCGAGTACTTAAGTTATCTGCAAAGGATTCTACCTACTGCTCGGTAGGAATTGTACTTGAAGGCATCCTATATGGCTCGTTCATCATGCGGGCTTCACTAACATTATGTGCCTTTAGGGACAAGCCCCAACTGTTGGTTGATGAATGTATAGCGATCACATGCGTCGAAACTATCCTAGATTCTAATTTAGAGGCGTTCAATCATAATTCAGCACACGGTAACTTCACACCACTAGTTTTTCAACCAAGCACGATGACTAATTGTGCGAATCAATGATTTTTCTTGTGCTAGATTGAATTACTATTGTGACACTATCATCAGCAGGGTAAAACCAACCTATCTCATGAAGGTCTAAACCCAGCTCATGTTAACTATTGGTAGGTGAACAATCCAATACTTGGTGGATTCTACTTCATAATGACAAGAAGAGCTGACATCGAAGGATCCAAAAGCAACATTACTATGAACACTTGGTTGTCGCATGCCAGTTATCCCTATGGTAACTTTTTCTGACACCTTTAGCTTCAAATTTCGAAGATCTAAAGGATCGATAGATCATGCTTTCACAGTTTGTATTCATACTGGAAATCAAAATCAAATGAGCTTTTACCCTTTAGTTCCACACGAGATTTTTGTTCTTGCTGAGTTCATCTTAGAACACTTGAGTTATCTTTTAATAGATATTCCATCCTAGCCAAACACCCCACCTAACAATGTCTTCTGCTCAGATTAGCCCGCCAAAGTGGGCCTTGGGTCCAAAACGAGGGGCAATGCCCTACATCTGATTCACGGAATAAGTAAAATAATGTTAAAAGTAGTTGAATTTCACTTTTGCCATTTTTGGCTCCCACTTATACTACACCTCTCAAGCCATTTCAAAAAGTCGGACTAACGTCAAGCTCAACAGGGTCTTTTTTCCATGTCAATTCTGCTAAACCTATTCCCCTAGCTATGGTTTCACTAGATAGTAGATAGAGATAGTAGGAATCTCGTTAATCCATTCATACGTGTCACTAATTAGATGATGAGGCATTTGGCTATCTTAAGAAAGTCATAGTTACTCCTATCATTTACTTGCACTTGGTCAAATTTTTTCACTTTGACATTCAGGGTACTGAGCAAAAATCGCATTGCATAAGCATCCTCAAGGACCATCACAATACTTTGTTTTAATAAAATAGTCGGATTCCCCTTGTCCGTACCAGTTTTGAGTCAATTGTTCGATGCTCGAGGAAGGCCTCTAGAGTAGTCGTTTCCAATCCATCCCCCAGCCGGAACGTGATGACCCACTCTTGTCGAGGGAGCAGCTCGAGCAGTCCACCGACAGCCGATAGATTCAGAACTGGGACCCTCATACCAGCCCTTAAAGCCAATTCTTTTCCCAAAGTTACGGATCCATTTTGCCAATTTCCCTTTCCTATATTATTCCATTGACCAGAGGTTGTTCACCTTGGAGACCCAATGCAGTTATGAGTATGACCGGGCATGGGAGACACTTGATCCTCCAGATTTTGAAGGGCCGCCAGAGGCACACCGAACACAACATGTCATGCGATGCTCTTCTAGCCACTGGACCCTATCTCTAGCTGAGCCATTTCTAGGATGGGCAAGCTATAATATAGAAAAGATAACTCTTCCCAAGGCTTCTGCTGATGTCTCTGGACTCCCTGACATTTTTGTTAGCTACCATGTGCCAGTTTAGGAGTATTAACTTGATTCCCTTTTGAAGTTCGCACTCACAACAATATTAAACGGGCTTCTCCTGTCTCTTAGGATCAACTAACCCATATGCAAGTGTTGTTCATATGGAACCTTTCCCTTCTTTGGCCTTCAAAGTTCTCATTTAAATATTTGCTACTACCACCAAGATCTATGCTAACAATCACTCTGTTTGAGCTCGTGCCCTAGATTTTGCAGCGACTGCTATGCCTTCCAACTTTTTAGGACCTGGCACTTGCCTCGACGACCTAGTGTAGGTCGTGTGCTTAAGTGCCATCTATTTTTAGGGCAAGCTGATTTGACAAATGAGTTGTTACATACTTCTTAGCAGATTTTGACTTCTATGACCATTGTCCTATTGTCTTAATCGACCAACACCCTTTGTGGGTTCAAGTTTAGCACGCGGTTGGGTGCCGTATCCTGGCTTCCAGTTTATCCTGCATTCGCTAGTTCTACTTACCAAAATGGCCTACTTGGAGCTCTCGATTCTATGACATGACTCAACAAGGCAATCGCTCTATCCTACCTATTTAAAGTTTGAGAATAGGTCAAGGGAATTATGTCTCTGATGTCTCTAGTCATTGGCTTTACTTGATAGAACTTGTCTGCAAGCTCCAGCTATCTTGAGAGAAAGGGAACTAGCTACTAGACGGTTTGATTAGTCTTTCGCCCCTATACCCAATGTCAGATGAATGATTTGCATATCACTATCGTTGTGGGCCTCTACCAGAGTTATCTCTAACTTCGCTCTACTCAGGCATATTTCACCATCTTTAGGGTCCTGACATACATGCTCTCACTCAAAGCCGTTTCAAAAGATCAGGGTCAGTTAGTAGTGCAACCCAGAAGGGGATCATGCTAGTCAACTTCCTTGCGCCTTATGGGTTTTCTAGCGGGTTGACTCGCACACATGTTAGATTCCTTGATCTATGTTTCAAGACAGGCTGAATGGGGATCACATAAGTCGATGCCCAGAGCATGCAGATGTCGAAGAACGCTGAGACAACACATGATGGGTTCCACAATCAGGGGGACGACATCTCCACAGGCATATCGATAGCTCAGGCTTGGGCCGAACCTTTAATCTGCATCAGTTTGCACCTTGAGTAGATCGGTGGCCTTGCTCTTACCATTCAACATCTGACCAAGGTGCATTGCGGATCCCCATCCACTTCCTTCTTGATAATTTCAAACACTCTTTGACTCTTGTTTCAAAGTCCTTTTTATCTTTCCTTCACGGTACTTGTTTACTATCGATCTCTTGCCAGTATTTAGCCTTAGACGAAATTTATTGCCCGACTAGAGCTACATTCCCAAACAATCTGACTCGCCGATAGCGCATCGTGGTACAACAAGGTCTAGGCATGAGGGACTCTCAGCCTCTTCGGTGCCCTTTTCCAGGGGACTTTGGCCCAGTATACTGTTGAGGACGCTTCTTTAGACTACAATTCAAACACTAAGGGCACCCGATTCTCAACCTAGGCTATTCCCGATTCGCTCGCCGTTACTAAGGGAATCCTTATAATTTTCTTTTTCTTCACTTATTGATATACTTAAACTTAGTGGGTAGTCCCTCCTGACCTAGGGTCACGTTGGAGGCACTGGATTCAGCAGTGCAATGTGGTCATACTGAAAAGTTCATGAACAATTGAAGCACGCACAACGGGGCACTGATTTTTTGACAATCACTGAATGTCTTGGCGATCATAGCCGAGGACTTGTTTTTGGGCTAACTGTGAGGCAAATAGCTTATGGGAGGCCATCTTTCACTCGCCCAACTACAAGGGTTGGGAGGGCAACGTTGTGTGATGCCCAAGCAGACGTGCCCTCGGCCTAATTGCTTTGGGCATAACTTACATTCAAAGACTCTATCATTCATGGGATTCTACAATTCATACCAAGTATTACATTTTGCTATGCTCTTCATCGATTGGAGAGCAGAGGTATCCATTGCTGAGAGTCATTTTGACATATTGAAGAACATGAAAATTGAGCGAGGTGCATCGTCTCCAAGTCTCTGTATGAGCATGCTCATTCCTTTCTTTTCCTTAGTGCAAATAACACTGAGGTTCATTAGACCCGCTAGAATGGCTCCTGACGAATGAAGGGAGGTTTGTGGCAAGGATTCCCTTAACCTCCCCACAAGTGTTTAAACGAGTTCAGGGATCGTTCTACTAGGCAAGTTTCGACATTGATCCTTCCGCAAGTTCACCTAAGAAAACCTTGTTGTAACTTATCCTTCCTCTAAATGATAAGGTTCAATAGATTTCTCGCTACATCATAGGCAGTGAACCACCCACGTCGCTTCGATCTGAACACTTCACCAGACCACTCAATTAGTAGGACTGATGGGTAGTATGTACAAAGGGCAAGGACATAATCAATGCAAGCTGAGGACTCACGCTTACTAGGAATTTCTCATTAAAGACCAACAATTGTAATGTTCTATCCCTATGATGATGAAATTTCAAAGATTATGCAGGCTTGTCAGCCAACGCTATAGACTCGTTGAATACATCAGTGTAGCGCGCGTGCGGCCCAGAACATCTAAGGGCATCACAGACCTGTTATTGCCTCAAACTTCCTTGGCCTAAGTGGTTGTAGTCGCTCTAAGAAGCTGGCCACAGAGGGTATCTTCTGCATAGCTAGTTAGTAAGCTAAGGTCTCGTTCGTTAACGGAATTAACCAAACAAATCACTCCACCAACTAAGAATGGTCATGCTCCACCACCCATAGAATCAAGAAAGAGCTCTCAATCTATCAATCCTTACTGAGTTTGGACCTGGTAAGTTTCCCCGTATTAAGATAAACTAGGCCACAGGATCCACTCTTGGTGGTACCTTTCCGTCAATTTCTTTAAGTTTCAGCCTTGCAACCATACTTCCCCGAAGTTGATAATGTTGACCTCATGCTTCTTCAAGACTCTCCTCTAGTACCCATTCTTTTCTCCTTTGACTTTGACCCTAATTTCTAATGTTTCCAACTTACCTAGTGTAACAACCGCCTTATTGTTAACAATTAAAAATACCATTTTATAAAATTTTCCTTAGCAAAGCTGATTAAAATACGTAAATATTTTTTTTTACATAGAGATATTATCAACTTCTTAACTTAAAAACACAACCATTTAAAATCCCTTCTTTTTACACAAACATTCTATTTTTGTTCACGACTTTTTTTTTACACGAAACAGCTACACAAAACAAGAGTTTGAGTCACATTCAAAACATTTCCATTTTCCCACGGTCAGGCCATGTGTACATCGCTCACTGACTGATCCGCTCATTACTGGCTAAATTTGTTTTTTTCTTTACCTACAACATAGAGCAAATTCATAAGCAAACCTTCAGCAAGGCAGGACACACAATGCGCCAACTCCAAAATAGCCAAACAATAACATAACTCGATACGACATACACGGTGTACAATAAAATTATTGAAACAAGTATAACAAGTATGCCAATAATAATACATAGCAATAGGTCCTAGACCCTTTTTATTTTATTATCCAATATTGGGTGACCCATCATAAGTATCACCAGCCAAGCTCAATAGTAATTCAATACAAGCATCACTGGAGTATACATGCAACAACTTATAATATTGATAATTATATTAGTGACTCTTCACAAACATCACTAAAAAAGTATACGTAAAGACTCATCACAAGCATCATTTTCTCAATTATGCTAGTAACTCATTATAAGCATCACCAAAAGTATACGTAATGACTCATCACAACCTTAATTGCATTAGTGACTTATCATAAGCATCACTAAAAAATGTACATAATAAAATGTACATAATGACTCATCAAAAGCATCATTTACTTAATTATGTTAGTGACTCATCACAAGCATCACTAAAAGTGTACATAATGACTCATCACAAGTATCGTTTATCTTAATTATATTTGTGACTTATTACAAGCATCATTAAAAAGTACATATAATAATTCACCGCAAATATTATTAGGTAAGCGTATATATATATATATGCATTTAAATTAGTGTTTTACTATGTGCTAACACAACATCTCAGAAGCACAAAATTCTACATAGTACACATAATAAGCAAAGCACAACATCTATTTCCAGTACAAAATTTCCTACCATTAGTTAATCAATGTTATAGATAAATAACTGCACTTACCTGAAAATATTATACCTCATACTTTAGCAAAATAACTCATACCAAAATTTTATGCACAAACGTTCCTACTATAACACAATACAATGGCAGGATTAATTAGAGCTTTGTCATAATTCCAAGTTTCCACTTAAGGTTAATATTAATATTATTATAAATAAGTACTTAACTTATTTCAGTCTAAAGCTATAAAATGCAACTTAGTTTAATCCATAGCTCTCAAATATAATATTCGGGATATACCAGGCATTAAAACATGGTCAAACCACCACGAAAGAAACTCGAAAAGATCATTTTCTTGATCATAAAAAATTTGACAGCCTTGGAAACTAACTCTGCTTAACAAGTTGATTAGATTATTAAAATAAATTTTGGTCGACCAAAAACGACTTCAGAGACAAGACTCTGTTTTATTGATAGCAACAAAAATGCATCTTAGAAAATTTTGCAGAAAATCTAATTCTAAACAAAATTTCACAAATAAGGTCAATTCCGTAAAGAGCTAGATGTCTATTATAACATACTAAAATTTCAGCCCTTTTGGATAAGTTTAAGAGGATGAAACATGCAGAATACTAGAACTGAACAGTGATAGACAAGAAATTCTAGATTTCAATTTTCACCAAAGTCTCAAAACAAAACTTTCTAAACTAACCCAAAACACATTTTTGAAGCTTTAGAATTTCATTTAGAATGATCATAGTTCACGTTTTAAATCCTAAACAAAGAAATAAAAAGAATTAAATATGAAGCAAAACTCAAAATTTCAAAAGGATTCAGAGCTTCGTATCTTAAACTAGCTTAATCCATAGACATGCAAAGGAAGAGTGAGTTGGAAAGTTCCATCTCTTGAGAGAAATCAGAAATACAAAGGTGAAAAGGAGAAAAAAAAAACTATGGTAGAGAGAATGAGCTAGGGGAGAGGAAGTATTTAGCTTTCTAATTGAATAATGAAACCAAGAACATTGAATAAGAAAGGTACGACAAGCATGGGAATGCCAGTCAAAGAAGTAGCAAATGTCTTCAATATATAACCACAATTTGATACCTAGCAATTTCTTTCAACACCTCTTTAGCCACTAAACTAACCATTGAAATCTTACTCCTATTATCCTCACTTTAATACGAAGTTCCAAAACTATAACATGATGGGAGCAAACTACAACAACACCTACACTAACACTCAGCCAATAAAATATAGTATCAAAGCTGAGAATATATAATATGGCTAGGACACCAAGGAGCTTACTACTTCAAGGCTTTACGCAGAATTCCATTAACTTAGTACTGCAACAACCAGCCCTTAATATATATTATATCCATTAGTAAGACACTCATGTATATAATATATACTCATATGACTTATATAACTAGCTTGCCACCAATGTGTTCCCTAGTAAATATGTAGACCAAAATCTATAGACAATATAATAGAAATAAACCACTACAATATTTTGGTGTTCCCATACTAACACTTACACCACCACTTAGCCATTAGTTCTATCGCACCAAAGCTGAAAAGTAACTATATAATATGGTCATGTAGTATATTACTTAAGGATATCAATTTTGTTAAACGATGTGGCGTACCTACGTGCACTAGCCCTAATAGGGCGGACTTTTACCATTGTAAATGGTACAAAGCAATTGAGCAGGATCCCACATTTAATACATAGCGGGACAGTATTTGGGATTGAGTATTCGCCCCGACCCCATCCCGATGATATATAAATTAATTTCTATTATTTTATATAATAATAATTCAATTAGATGTTTTTTAAAAAAAAAAATTAATAATATAATCATATACTAATATTGTTTGAGTTATTTAAGATTGTGTTAGTTTTTTTAATGAATGTATCCTATATGATTTTAGTATTAAATATTTTGTATTTGACAATTCTAACATATTAAAGCTTTATTTGAATGTGGTTTTAATTATACAGGTCTAATATTGAAATTTTCAATGAAGTTAAACTTTAATTTGATTTTTTTTTCTCGATATATTTAGACTTTTAAAAGATTTGGACTAATATAGAATTGTTTAATTAATTGAAGATAAAGATTCCAAACAGGGACCTCAATATACTGATAAGGAAACTGATCCCCGATGGGGATTTTTCGAAATTTCTCTACACCAAATTAAATAGTAAATGATATGAGGATGATATACTAATAATAACGGGGACATGAATAGTAAACACAGAATCGATCCTGCTCTGCCCCGTTGATATCTCTAATATTATTTATAGGATTTACATACTTCTTTTGTTAGGCTCTTTCAATAATAAGTTACCAATTAAACTAAGCTCCAATTAAATCTATCGCAAAAATGAATTCATGGAATTACCTGTAAACTATGTGCGTAAGATTTAACAATATATAACAATCCTTATTATATTTCTCATTCCACAGTAAAACACACACAAAAAAATACCATAAAATTGTTCACAAAATTAGGGGATTACATCTAGAGAGAGATTTCCAATTATCTCAAGCGTTTTGTATAATAACAAAGAAGCACGAATAATTAATATTTTGGGTTAAATACCTTTGTAGTTCCTTAATTTTACTCTCTCTCTCTCCAACTTCAGTCCTTGAACATATATTTGTATCATTTATAGTCCCTAAAGTTTTCACTTGTGTTCTTAAACCTCCAAAACTTAACTTCCATTAAATTTAACTTCCATTAAATTATGAATAAAAGAAAACGACATATGCCTTATATGTGATGGGTGAAAGTGGAAAATATTCTGTCTTTTTATGATCTTGTGGTTTTGGAGCGAACAAAGCTAGTAAGCCCGATTGAAATTTTTTACCCGAGTGGATGTGGTTTAACGTAGCGTGATGCTCTTAATTAACATTTAATAATGAAAAAAGTAATTTTTTTAGAGTAAATTGCGGCAAAAATCCTTTTTTTTAGTTAAAATTTGCATTTATATATCTATTTTTTTTCCTTGTAATTATATCTAAATTTTATTACAACCGTCAAATTTATCAATTGAATGCTACCTCATGGGATACATGCCACTTTATGAGATTTGTTGCAATTTTAAAA